>JANSTV010010674.1:0-16595 GCA_027564135.1 Lestremia cinerea
ACACACACACACACACACACACACACACACACACACACACACACACACACACACACACACACACACACACACACTCAAAATGCATGGAAATTATTTTTTTTCGCAAAAGTAAATGGAAATGAAACCCAATTTGTGTTTGGAAAGATGCAACTAGGCTCAATGCCGACCGCAACGTGATGCTCTGTTTGTGCAAGTTGATTATATTATTTGAGCGAAATGATTGCGTTCACTATTTTAATTATTCAAATTTTCAAGAGGAATCATTTTCAATCTATTTGATTGATTTGTAAATTTGAGTTTTCAATGACACAGCATCACTCGAGCCGATCGAATGATATTTATTCAGATGCCGTCTTATTGATAATTCGCCCAACAGTTGGAAAATCAACAATTTTACAGCATCCGGCCTATCATTGGGATTCTCGCCCGTTCACCACCAAAAACCTTTGATATATTGACGCCTATTAAATGCGGAATGTAATATCGATACTTAACGGTAGATATCTTGGCATGGGCCGGCAAGTGAATGAGACTTTCGAAGTGAAATCTATTATTTATGCGACCGGTCGAAAATCGTGGTTGAAATATCGTTCCCGGAGCGATACGTTTGATTGTTTGAATGGCGCCTTAAGCCGGTGAATGATAGACGGGCCAGTCACTCGGCCACTTGAATTCGCTTACGATCACCTACACCATTGCAACCGAATCATCGACCTCTCGTTCACAAGGCACAAGGCAAGGCGTTACATCGTGCAAAGGCATCAAATTTACATTAATACTTCACACATGCCTCAGAGTATCGAGCTCGGCAAAACTTTCAGAACATTTGCCGATAAACGACTCGCCCAGAAGTCCACAATCCCAAAACTGACCGAGTTGAACATCCAACCAACCAAAGAGGATTTGATGTTGTTCAGAAACCCACACTTTACAAATTTCCATGTCATTTTTTCTCTTCATGATTTTATCATTGATTCGGTCACATTTGCCGGGGAGAATGTTACGTCCATTTTGAGGCCACATCGAAAGGATTATTTTCAACTCGTTTTTCTTTCTTAGTCGAGCAAAATCCCCATTAATTTTTATTCGTTGATTGCACTCTCCAACGATTTGAAAATATCTCAATTCCAATTGAGAGAAAGAGAGAGAAAGAGAGAGAAATTTAATAAGGGCGACAGCAACGTCACCGGCAATGACAAAACGAAAACAAGTTCAAAACTCGTATTCATGAACGGTAAAATATGAGAAAAAGCATTTGAATGAGAAAATCCAAGAAAAAAGGAAAAATGAAGAGAAAATAAACGCACAGCTGAGTCTCGATTAAGTGAATCTGTGTTGGTTTCCAAAGGAGATTGGAATGCTTCCCGTCACGGATTACAAGCTGCTAAATTTTGTCCAAATCCGAAAGTTTTCTATCTTTCATCTTCCTCTATCTTGGACATTCCGTATTTTGATTTCTGGAAAGTTTATCGAGTGTAAATGTTTTTGCTCCATTCCATTCCCTTTGTTGTTTTAGCGACTCGATAAGATACCCGAATCCACCTACGGGCATCATTCAAAGCTCGTTTTGATAATGCAACACACAAGCCAATTCTTTCTCAATCAGAGAGAAAACTTAATCAACAGGCTTGGTTGCCTGTCGCTTTCCTGGTAGTGGGCCCAAAATACAGAGTGAAAGTGATACTTTCGGGAAACTCTAGACAAGTCGGTCGTTGAACGGAAAATACAATATTAAAGATCCGTTATCCAGAATAAATGTCTATCTAATCTTTTGCAAGCGCCCCGATTTGCATAAAAGCGAATTAAAAAGTAATGACATTGAATGAAACGGAGACTGGTGCTCTGCGATTCACACACCGAATCTATGCGACGCAGAAAGGGGCGGTGGGTAGAGGTTCGATAAAAGCTGTGCTGCGTCAAGACATTATCCACCACATCTATCAATGTACAATTAAAGCTGTTGGGATAACGCGTGAGAGGACGCGAATGGGAATCGATTGATCGAAAAATTTCAATTTTTACTTTCCTCAGTTGGCCGATGTCAACGAAAGTTTAACGTTGGAATATTGTCATTCCAAAACGATCGTCTGCATGAACCATTCGTTCCACCATGGCAGCCGCTGGATTCGCAACGAAATGCGAAAAACAGCGGAAAGAAGCCCGTTAAATGGTTTTTTATGCAAATCGACAGCGATAAACATTGTCGTTTATTAGCGGTTGTGCATAATAATTATTCGATTTGGGATATGGTCAGAATAATAAATGTGTGCTTAGTTGAAACTACTATCGCAGATGTTGCAACGCCCATCTCGCCGGATGCGAACACAACACACGAACAACACGAGAAATAACTTTTTCCGTTCTGCCATTTTGTGATCATTTTCATTTTCATTTCCATTTTGGGCGATAAAAATACAATCAAGCGGCGGCGATATATGAAATTTAAATTAATATTTTCCGCAGAAGACATCCAAAGCTTGTCATAGTTGGTGGGCCCGATTGGTGACGTGTCCTTCGTGTGTCGCACATGAATATGATTGCGGGGACTTGGATCTTCCCATGCTGTTTCGATAGCACACTGTTCTTTTTCGATGATTGAGATAGAAAATGATGAAAATAGAAAATAATTGGTTGTGCTTGAATCGAGGAAGACTGTTTGCGAGAATTGAGCGAAAACCAACTGAGCCGTAAAGGGAGAAAAAAACTGACAGTGCGGCTATGAGACAACGATAATAGCGAAAGTTTTGATTGAAAACCAATTTGATGTGAGAAAGCCGGTGCCGGTTTACTGGCGGCAATCGAAAGAGCTAAACTTGAAATAAAGAATCTCGGCGATTGATTCGAAGACAGCGACGACAAAGAAGAAGAAAAAGAAGAAGAAGAAGATGATGATGAAGAAGAAGAGAGAAAGAGAAGAAGAGAGAGGAAGATATAAAAAGAAGAAGAAAAAGATGGAGGGGAAGAAGAAGAATAAGAAGACGGTGACGATTACGTCGAGAACAACGTCACGGAGGTTTATTAATCGAAGAAAGAAACTGTGTTAGTGAGTTCATTCATTTGAGTTAAATTGAGCCGGAAAAAAGGAAATGAAACAAAACTGCAAACATCAAGACGGTAATTCGACGCAATTGGAGTAGTCCAAACGTTTGTGGCTGACGTTGTCAATCGCGTTGTTCATTATAAATTTCAAAGTTAGTCTGAGGCATTCATATTTTCGCGACAAAGTAATGATCCAAGCAAATAATGAACGTTGATGTGCTTGCTCTTGTGCCGGTGCTCATTCGAGTTTGACTTCGGCAAACTTTGGCCGCAAGAGGCACATCCACTCGAAACTTAATATGGTTTTAATAAGAATTTCGATTTGATATCATCGTGTCAAAAACAAATTTAATAAATTTGCGAGCAAATATTTGGAAACAGGTCGAGCTGTTGGATGACAATAGGGCAATCAGACGGGCTCAGACAAACTCACCCAACAACTTGAGAAATCGGGCACTCATTTCATTTTTCTCGACTGGCCTTTCTTGGTTCGCCACGGATGTGTTCTGTGAGGTGAGGCTGACAGCAAAAAAGTGTGGATTGCTTCATTTTCCCCTTTGTTTGTCTCCGTTTGCTTGAATGTTTGCAGCAAACATTACACAAATCGACACCAATTCAAGCCAAAGGCGCAATATACACCTTGTAGCCTGGCACTAGGCGACATCATCTACGCTTTGCTGTCATTTGTTTTTCGTAGTGCGGAAAACGAATGAGTTATGTTGCGGATATTCAAATTCAAGGCAACTAGGATTCGCAGACCGAACATCCGTTTTGAGTTGCAGTGACGATGACAGCCGGGTCAGAAACGACGACTCACCAACTGAAACTTGAACATTAGGACGACCGAAAGTTCGTTGAAATGAAATTTTGCGCAATGAGTTTATTTGCCAAAGCATGTTTGCTGACTGAGAAAAATAGAAAGGATTGCGTGGGCCGACAATAATGAAAGAAACTTTCATTCCGGTCCATTCGATATTGGTTTCGTAGTTCCGATGATGGTCGAGCAAATTCAATTTTCTCTTCATTGAATTCAACCCAAATATTTATAAATTGAATAAAATGGGAAACGCATGGAAGACACGGCAAAGAAAACAGAAAAGAGAATGAGAGCAATTGTTCAGAATGAAAAGAAATGACGAGCACTTTTGCGGAGAACGAATCGGCATCGATCGACACATCGAAAGCTCTTTTAGCGTGACGATGATGTTCCATTTTGAAGGCATTATCGACGACATGATGTTTCGATAGAAATACCAATAAAGCAAAGAGAGATGGAAAACGAGAGAGAGAGGAAGACTTATAAAGAGAGACAATATGAAAAATGGTAGTGAAATTGAAGTGAAATAAAATGCAGAAATCAAACAATGATAATGATGCGTCCTACTGGCAAGCAACGGGAGACTAGTATTTGTCACGGTCGCGCTGAAGCGACAGTGGCTTCCTGTGTCGGTGACACAATCTTCAACACTTCATATAAATATCAAATTTCCCTCACCTTCTCACCACCTCTTGATGTTTTCGACACTCCTGCGGGCCCTCTTTAACTTTCCGTGTGTCGTGTGGATGTCGCAAAATAGATGAAGTATTTTCCATCTGGAAAAGGTGAAATTGAATCGAATTGAATTGAATTGAAATGCATCGACTTAGCCATTTTCTATTTTAATTTGTGCCAGATATGTTTCGGAAGTTGATGTTTTATACAGTTCAGTATTTACTGGTCGCCTTTGTGACGTTTGCACGGTGATTGCTTTGAACAGATACACTCGGATTGTAAGAAAATGCTGTCCTCGCACATATCGGAATGTCTGTGGATGGACATTCTGCATCATTCCGTTAGCATTTCAATATCATATTATGAGCAAAAGATAGAGAAAGGCACAAGCGACCCTCTGCAGGAGGATCAAAAAGATGTAATCGGAAATCGACACACTATGTTCTAGAATTAGAAAATAAATTACAGAATAAAACCTGATTGGCAATTAATTATGCTCTGAGAGTAGCACCACTGAAATATGAGCCGATTGTGCTGCAAAAAGTGCTATCCAGTTGAAAAACTCAAAATATCGAAAGCTTCGTAGCTTATTATTTTTCCATCGGAATAAACCCTGCAGTTGCAAATCCATCCAACCAGCAAATCGGATCTGATTCGCATAAGAGATTGCATTTCTTTGTGAATTGTATGAGAAAATGGCCATTGCTCGATGTGATCGTTCCAGATGATATCCGTGAGGAGAAATTTGTATTCGATTGTCAACACGATCGACAAAACGAAAATAGCCTAATTAACATACATGCCATCGCAATGCATACTTGATTGGCTACGAATATCACAACTTTCCATATAAATTTGCTCCAATCGAATCCAATCATGAATTAAATTATATTTATAACAATATCTTTTAATTTGATCCAATTGTTCATTCATAACCGAAATATGCATAACATTCGAAATGTACAGTGAATCGATTATCAAGGCTTTGATTGGAATAAAAGAGCGGAAATCTGACATGCGATATGGTAGCCGTCACACCAACACAAGGACACTCGATTGTCACTGCTTTGCATCGAATCGGCTCGGTTCGATTCGATTTGATTTCCATTGGCCTTACTCATCGATTCGCTGTATTGCCGCTCTGTAGCGTTATCGATGCCTAAATTCATTTTTTTAATTTCGATTCGATGTCTAATGATCTGGTTCTCAGAAAATAGCTATTATTGATTGCAAACATTTCTCAGGAATTTCTACATTTTCCAATTGATTCACATCTTTCCGTCACATTTCTCTGCCCACTCGATTGTTTTTTTGTGTTCTTCGGTTGTTTGCGTGATGTTTGCCACCTACGCGGATCTCCGAGATATGGAATTCCATGGAAATCATCATTCAATTTCCTCAAGTATCGAGGTCATCTCCAATGATAACTGAACTAATCAAATTCGCCGAAATTTATTGGTTTATGAACTTTAGTCGTTGGAAATTACATTGAATTCCGTCATAATTTCATTATTACCGATGAGTGAATTCCCATCAATCCGTTGAATCTTTGTAAATGAAAGGGATTCGAAATGAACAAGACTCGATAAAATTACCATTTAAAATTGGAACTGTTGAGATAATTTCATTAGTGGATCCGTTCTGACAGATTTCAATATTTGCCAGTTATCCATCTGCCATTGAATGAAATTCAGTAGAATTTCGTGAATAAAGACGGGCTTGGATGGATGCTTGCAAATTTGTCGAAACGAATCCAATCGAATGATTTCATCGAATTCGTGTGAATCGATTAGGAGAAAAATGCCGTTAATTCAATATCCATCCGTCGATGCTTCGACGCTGCATTATTCGATTATGACGAACGTAATGTGGAAAAGAGATAAAGACAAGCGAAAGTGGGTGGCAAAAATAATGACGACTAATTGAACGTCAAACATAAATACTTATAATAATGCGGATCGATGCGAGCCCTTTCATTTCGAACGGAAATCCGAACCTGAGAGAAATTGACATTAGGCATTCATCAACTTTGGATGAGTTGTTTCGGTATATTTGTGGAGAATAATGAGCCCCTAAACACTTAACCATGTTATTCTTCATTATGCTTTTCCCAACTTTTCGATAGACAAACTTGATCAATGTGTCGACTCAACGAAGATAATTCAGAATTTCCGAGTTGCTGAACCATCTGACTGACCTGCTCCAAACTCGTAGATCCTTCAAAAGGTTTGCTCCCACCGAACATGGTGTAGCGTGCTCGCCGGCTATGAATGGAATGACACATGTCGCCGAGCACACAAACTAATCGCTCAACATTGACTCAAGAGAGGAACAGTCACGGTCCCTCAGTAGAAATTGTTAACTAAAAGTGAGCCATTTAACTGTCTGCTCTGGACTCGAAAATGGAGAATTTGCATGGGACCTGTTTATATTTATGTTCATTTCGTCGTGGACAAATGCAGTGGTGTCGCAAAAAGAATATAAATGTGTAATGCATGATATTCATTATTTATGCAATTTTCGTTCTTCTCTCAATAACTAACGCTATGCTGAATGCAAGATAGCATTTGGTCGCCTCCTCCAGGATTTGAAATGTTAATTGTCGTCGATAACGCCCGAGTTGCTCAGAAGCGGTTCGAATCTTATGACTTTCTTCGTTAAGAATTGAATAGTTGCTTTGTTTCGCTTCCGTTCGATATGGATAATAGCTCTTGCAAAATTTCATAAATTAACCAGATTCGTTTGCTAGTTTCTCTGCTCCCTCTCCAAAAAGCTACTGCATTTTAATCTACGGAAAGATTCAATGCGCAATTTCGTTCGCTTATCGAGGATCACCAGCATGAAGGGCAGGCCAAGTGATGTTGATTGTACTGCCTTCAAATTTTGTGTTTTTTCTCAGTTTTTTTCCTCTTTAGAAACGAGACGAGCAGTTTTTTTGTGATGAGAAATACAATAATAATTCAAAACTTTATTGTAGGTTGACGTAGAAATGGTCGATGAGACGAAACGACCTCCATTCACTGTATAGTTTTGCATTAGGACCAGTTCCTCTTCTTTTTCCTCTTCTTTTTGCAACATTCAATTTTACGGTACTTGTCAAAATGGACATTACCCAAAAGCCGATCCGAAACCCTCGCAACCATATGCATTTATGATTATTCCCACATTTGATGTTCATTGTGCGTCAAAGCGGCCTAATCTCCTGACAAGTTTTATTATTTATCCTATCCTATGCTTTCACTTTGGTAGGCCGTATTTACGATTCCATTATGAATACTACTGTTTTTCTTGTTGTTGTTGTTGTTATCTTTCTGGTCACAAACGAAATTGTTCGGTATAACATCGTGCAAAATGAATATACACTGATTACAAATGTTACGAAGACGAGATACGAATGAATGAAATATGCGAAAATATTATTTGTTCCTCGAACGTACGCTCCATCGTATTGTATTGTATACGAACCGTGTGACGATCCATACTTCGGTACTCAATATGCGTTAGATGGTGACTGTGCTCTGAAATCTTATTATACGATATTTCGTATTACGCATTGTAGGACAATATGAATAACAATACAAGGCACTGATATTTGCAGAGAAATGGCACATCAGATGAAACGAAAGCTGAAAGAAATCTAACTTTGGGTGCTTTTGCTCTTGCAAAAAAAAAGTGAACAGAAAAAAAAAACAAACAGAATATGATGTGGGTCAACGCGATGAAATTCAGAAGATGTCATTTTTATTTATTACGAAAATATCCAAATAAAGTAAAAGTTTTTATTGCATCATGACTTTCGGTTCGGCTCGGTTTGCTCTTCGCTTCTGCTTCAGCATTTCCATTAACTCGAGCTATCATTTCCCCAATCCTTCTCTGTTCGGCATGCTTCGAATTGATTCGGTTCGGTTGAATCGACAACTAAATAAAAATTTGTCAGCATAGTCAAATCTCATCTCATCAAACATCTCATGGACGGCAATTCTATTGAAATATGATTTGTGGATGAAAGTCCTTTATAAATGAATGTATCGACAGGACGATATCGAATGACAAGATAAATTTTTGCTAAAAATAGAAGCACACCACATTTAAATGCGATACTTGAGGCTTTCAATTGTTTTCTTTGAGTTTTGTTGCTGGTGTTATTCAACTGATGATGCTATTTGGTTCACCATCTTTGAAACAACAGCCACAGGAGAAGTGTGGGCTATTTCGCATATGACTCCGCAGAAACAATTGGAAATCCCACACAAATATCTAATTCGATTGGCAAGAGTGTTTGCGTGTACGAAATGGGCAAGGTTTCAATAAACCTCAAATGAAGCAATGGGAAACTGTTGGTTCATATTAATTATAATAAACGAAGCGTCCAGAACAGAAGTTGGAGAAAGAACATGAGCGAGTCGATTAACAACACTTCCGAAACACCGAATTATCGAAAGACATTGTGTAATGCGACAGAAACTCCAGAACAATAACTGACTGTCATCAAATATTCAAGTCACATTCACTCAATTGCAATCTCAATTAAATCCACGATTCTCGACGAATATAAATTCATTCGTTTCGATGCTTTGACTCTGGCTGCGATGTACTTCTCAGCCGAAATGATTGAATCGACTGAATGAAAAAGAAAAATCCACCGCCATTTCAAGACTTTAACCGCTCTGAGAGCAAAGTCGATGACTGAAGCCGACAAGAATGTTGATGGCTTTTGACAGATATGAAAATATTTTCTGTGGAATCAACACCGTTAACGTAAGACATTCATATGTATTGGGCTGATGGGTTCGTGCATGGGTGGATTGAGGGAGAAAAGAAATCGAATGAGTGACGGAGTCGTTCCAATCGATTCGTTCAAGTTTTTCGTCTGACTAATACGATTAATAAGTGGTTATGACGCTCATCGGAATTGGTGATGAAATTATGTCGTTGAACTGCTATAGTTCTATCGTTTGACTGGTTTTCAGTCTGCTAGCCAATTGATGGATTTTCATGCAAGTTTGCGAAAAGTTTCGGATTTGGTGCGGAATGTCAGATGAATAAGCTAATATTGGTATCGATTATTCAAACACCATCGACCATTTCGGTCGGTCGAGTATCATTGATGTCCAACCCGAATGTGTTTACCATCAAACTGTCGTCTATTTCGAGAGCCAGCAGCGTTATTGTTTTCTTATTTATTCCATTTTTTTTTCTGGGAATTTTCCGGTTTTTATACCATTTATCAGTTGTTTGGCAATTCTCTTTGGATTCCAGCAGATTTAAAATCACAATCATTGTTATCTCTCACTATTGAGAGTTATCAAAACCGCATTATCTGCAATCGTTGATGGGTGCTCTGCTCTTTCCGATGAATTATTCGGATTTCGAGTATTGTTGATTTCCATTCTCCACAAATTGCAGTTGCTTGGGTGTCGCACGCAAATAATATCGCACTCTGTGGAATCGTGAACATAATGCTGACGATAACTTGGATCTCGTTGCAATGCAACCGAAGAATGTTGAGTGCAATAACCATAAAGTAGTTGAGGCAACAGTTGCTGCAGTAAGTGCTAATAGTATCAAGAGTGAATGGAACACTTGTTGCCTGTTTGGTGTTTGATGGCTCATCACGGATTGTATGCACGCTGAATGGGAGCATCTCATCAAACAAACCTATTTCGTATGGTTTTCATGCGCTTCGCAGATCGATAGCAGATTAAGAACGAAAAGTTCACGAACGTTGCCACTGATTGACGTGTCATCGTCAATTTATCGAACATTCATCATTCGTATAGAAGCTTCGATAACACTAAAAGTACGGTTGATTGGGTTCGATTAAAGCCAGATGCTCTTGTGAAAAGCCATAAATGGCTTCTGTTTTCGTTGAACATCAAAATATCAATGATTCTTTTCGGTCGATTTGCAGACTTTTTTCGAAGAAATTTTACCAACATTCTTGTCAGCTATAGTCATTTCTTCGAGAGTTATTAACGGTACATGGTTGACTGGCATTCACATTCTCTGCAGATGGAAATACGAAGATTCGTCCCACAAACAAAGAGACTAATCAGGTGCAATCGCCGTCCAGCAGGTGATATTGGGACAGACATTGTACATTTGGCAAGGTACGGATTCCGACGGATTACCGCTACATTTGAATCATTGTTCGGGAGTCAAACTAAGAGAATGAAGGGAAAACGCAGAGAAGTCCCAAACGAGAAACTGCCATCATCGTGTTATTTTCATAGAATAATAAGACCAAAACGTGGTCGAACATTTTAAATTGCAAATTATTTTCCAACAATGAAAACCAGATAAGTAGTGAGGTATGAAATAACCACTTTTCCCCGGTCGAATGAGATAAAAACGAACTCAATAACATTCCATTACATTTGCAGCGACAGCAATCACAACATCACAACACTGCGCCGAAGAAACAGTCTGCGACGGAAAGCTATTGACCCTTCGCCATTAGAGTGCTTCCAACTTTGAATTGTGGCATGGGGATGGACATCGTATCGAATCCAGCCCAGAACTTCGTTTAGCTGAAGCGAACTGTACGAAAACTATTATTTGTTGATGGAAGCTTTCCGTTTGTCTGCGTGCGAATCAGACATTTATCAACACCAAAGAATCGAAGAATAATATTAATTCTTATTGAGGGTTGTGGGGAAGTGATAAAGGGGAGAGGCGGCCCGTCTTATGCCTTGACGAATATTGTTTCGTTGGAGGCTGCGTTCTTATCGGTGTCTATCCGGATGATGCGAGCTCGTGTCGAAGAGCTCTGAATATTCAACGGCACGATTGCCCAATTTTTCATCCATTTGCGAGAGCGAAAAAAACGGATCGAAAATTCAAATGAAATATTTAAAATTGCTTTCTCGATTTCGATGTGATTCGCATCGTTTTTAAGTCCATCGGGACACCCACCCAAATTCCATGGATACGGGTTAAGCGAGCGTCAGGCGTTAATAACATTATGCTTTCTCGTACTTTATGGTTAATTTCAGAAAATTGACCCGTTATTTAATAAAATCGAAATTCCACTCTAGAATTGACGACATTTGGAATTTGCGTCAGCAAAAGGCTTTCGGTAGAAAGCGCACAACAAAACTTTGCCCTAAATAATCATTAATAATTTCGTCAAAATTTATGGAACCATGCACGATTGCATTGCGAATAAGCGATAGTGCTATTAGCCACGATGGATGTGGCGGTGAGCTGGGAATTAACGAGATGGAGTGATGGTAATGGGGAGCTCTATGCTCTTTCACATGGAAATGAAGGGGCAATGTAATTTAGGTTCATGTGGCTCTTGCCACTCATATGTTGACGGATGAGATCAATAGTCTGGATAACTGGGATATTGTGGAATACAGCGATAGTCCCTCCGACGTTGGTTGATTAGTTTATCGTTCGCTCACCGACTTTTCGCTGAGAGAATGATTCGAGCACCAATATTTTGTGGGGATTAGATTGGGCTTACTGGGGATGAGTGGAAAGTAGGGTTGAGGGGGTGAGAGGGTTGAAGGATTTAAAAGATTTGCAGTGAGAGTTCTCGCCAATAACTGCTCGATGTGTTATTAATGAACGGGCACACCCACTACTCAAGTGAACTCTGTAATTGCCCTGCGATACAAAGACTGTGCACAAGATGTTTTTAATACGATTTTGAATTGCTCGATCTCGTTGAAAATAATCATCAGCTACAAAAGGAAATGGTCATACCAGTAGGAGGCATTGAGCACCTCATCAAACTCTCTCCAGTTGGGTAACTGCCAGACTGACACATGATTGGAACAACTTCGAATATTGAGAGCTTTGATCTCTTTGAAAATGGGGAATCATACCATTTTGTCTCTCTCCATGTTATCGATCGTCCCCCGAACACGCCTTCAAACTTTGGTGATAGCAATGGCCCATGGATGGGAATGAAACGAATAAAGAAGACCAATTTCACTGTGCCATGCACGTTGGCCGCTCAGCAATGAGACAAATCTCGCAGCTCCCACAAATTATCAAAATCTTCTTGGGTCTTGTTGAAAGCTATTGCCGACTGGGTGAATGGATTTGCAAACGATAAAAATAAATTTAAATTAAAGGTCTCCAAACTTTTGGATTCACAAATCATCCTGTCATCATGATTTGAATGAATGATTGCTGTGCATTGCATCGAAATAAATCCGCATTTATTATTCTGCTTTGCATAGGATCCTTCAGCATCGTTTCAGCATCAACAAATCCTCCATTGACATGAAAAGCATCGATATTCAATTTTGCAAGTTCTATCAACTCAGTGGTCCATGCCGATCCTTTCAATAAGTTCGTCCTGTCAACCGTTTGATGGCAATAATTTGCTCGCTTCGGAAATCACCGGACCTTGGATTGACGATATTGAATTGAATTTCCGAATGAAAGAAGGACGGGTTGCCATCTCATTGTCGTTTGACTTTCTCAACGCCACCGTTGGAGTCAAAGAGAGTCAATTCAACAGTTCGAACCCAACAGCATTCTTCTCATTGGACAATCTGTAGCAAATTATTAATATGATATTTGCATCAGTGGTGAACAATCAGTGAGATTTTTTTTGGCTGGCAATTGAAACAAGTGGTTCAAGACACGCGAAATGATGAAATGATTGAAAGAATTGATCGAAAACAGAAGGCACATTCAGGTTCACCTCCCCGGAGCGGTCGTTGTTGGCATAGACCACCCAAACACCAAACTTATCGAGCTGAGCAAAATTGAGATGAATGACAAGTAAAACCGATTGGGTGAAAATTGCACAAACATTCTGAAGAAAGACATATTCGAGTAAATTTGCCAGTCAATGTCGTCGTCGTAAAGCCGGTAATGAAATTGTGTAGGGTTTTCTTCATCGATCGAAATACCGAAAAGGCACCGAAAGCGAGTTCAAAGCGGTTACAACGGATGCTGCAAACAACCAACCCACATTCGAACCAATGTGATTGAACTGTGTATTTGATTATTTCATATCGATTTGCATTTATCGATTTCGGCATCAAATATGAATTTAACAAAATCTGACCTTTCAGTATTTATTGTTCAACAGTGGAAGCCATCTAATCCTGGTGTTACTGTTGCCATCAATACAGAGCGTTCGACATTTGACAATGTCTACTAATCTGGCAATCACGTTATTGTGTTGGAAGCGTACCTCCAGGAAATTCTGTTGTTGGAACGCGTCCCACGCGTCTTGATTTGAATGCCTCTCTATCGACAGATCTTTGACCCTCGGAGACGATAAATTTTACGGTTTTTTTTTTTATGAATTGCGTATCGACGACTCGATCCATCATATGCTTTTTTTTATTTGGTCAACCAGGCCCGATTGATATTTCTCATTCACTTACTTTGTCCTCGGTTTGAGTTTCTTTCATATTTCTTCAAAATGAAAAAAAGCGAGAGCAAAAAAAGGAAAAAAAAACAGCCAAACGAAAGCAAAATAAAACGAACAAAACAAAATACGATTCCCGCAACTGTTTGAAAAACAGCGTCTGTTGGGATTTCTGAGAAGCCACATCTTTTCGAGAAAGTGGATTTTCTCGAGAGCGACACTTCAATTTGTGAATTAGTAATTAATATGAGACCGATGCAATGTTTACTGCCATGTCACTGCCACCGAAATAATTTACATGATTCTCAAAAGTTTGACAAAGTATGAGAAACGATTCCAGCGATATTTTGCACCAATAAAAGCTTCCAATCTGCAAGTAATTCTCGGAAAGCCAAAAATAAACAGAAATATTTGCTCCATGGGATTTTCAGAGTAACTATGGCGATCCGCTCGATAATGCAAACGTGACTGACCAATTGGACCATCGTCGAAATGAAAAAAGTTTCAAATGATTTTGAATTGGAGAAACAGAAAAGAAAAAAAAATCGATCGAGTGAGCAAAGGGAGAAAAAAACGAGAAGAAATGAGTGCCGTGCTTCTGACATGGTGAAAGTGACAAAATGTTTTCATTTCGAAATTTCACATCTTTCTCTCCGGTTTACAGTCTAGTGAGCATTGATATGCGGGCATAATCGTTAGTAAAAGCCTACGCCAGCCTAATTGGTCATTCCGAATTCACACGAAGGAGAAAGGGATTGACCATTCGTGAATATTCGAGAAGTGCCTCCATACAAATGTTTTGTGTATCTGCCATCAACAGCATGGAAAGCACGCTTTCGGTATCGTATAATCTTCACGTAATCCATTCATGAATGACTTCTGACAGCTTGTTTATTAATAGATGGCATTTTACAGTACCACATTGCGTCCTGACTGGCTAATGCCAGCCGGTAATCCAAAAAACTGATTTTTCAGCGAAATCCGATTACTTCTCATTTTGAAGTAGCAAAAAAATGAAGCGAATGAATTAAAAACGGAAGCATATTCTGTGTTCGCATCATCAACCGGTTTTAGTTACTACGGTAAACTAGCTGCTGTGTCTGGCGAAAGTTTCATTTCGAATTGAACTCAATTCAATTCACCGCTTAGACCGATTAGCGAGCAACTTTGCGAACGCAAAATTGGATCAAGATTCGAAGTAGATTTCCGTTTTAAAGCACTTGAATGAAATTTCCTGGAAAGAAACTCCTTTATGAAAATAAATTCGTTGGAAACAGCAATATAAAATTAATTACCGATCTTCCCATTATTGAATTGCTGGAAAAAGCATCGAGTTTTCTGTATTCTCTACTGTGCGCCATTCAAACGGTGGTAGTTTTCTTTGATGCGGGATTGATGATGAAATATCAGCGTATGTGAGTATACGAGCATGTGCGTGGGTGGGTGTGTCTGTCTGTGTGTGAACTTCAATAAGAGAATCAACAATTGGTCAAGGATCGTACACAATCCCAACAAAGGAGAACAAAAACAGAGTGCTGTTGTTATCTACTGAACAATGGTGACGATTGAATCGAATCAAATTAAAGGTTCATTCAGTGTTGAGATTGTCGTGGTCTGCAAATCACAGATACCATGCAATTCGATTAAATCTAGCAAACAGGCTACTTGTTTTGATGGAAATCAGATTACCCATATATGATTAACTTGTAACGCACATGCACTTGAATTCATTATCGCATTGTTTAGATTTGATTCGATTGTAATGCCCTACAAGGAGCGTGTGGTGCGTTGGGCACATCTTTGCCAACATATTCAAAAAACCCGTCCTTGGGTGCTCGGTTATATTTTTACACGTATTCACACTAGCCGACACCACTGCGGACGCCTTGCTCACGTGGAGCTGCGTGAAAATAGAAATCCTAGCATTTTCCTTATGATTTTCAACACGAACGAGATTCATGTCGTTTGAATCAACGGCTGTGGTCTGACGCGATTCCAAGATCATCAACTTTTGAGGTTACCGAATTATGGAAAGCCACGTATTAAATCATTGGCTAATCGCTTTCATCGTTGAATCCACCCAACAATTTCAAATGGACTTTATTTTCTGCCATGAAATATCATTGCTGTAAACTTGCTGCTATCCTCGTACAGTGGCGTCGATTCGGTCATCAAGTGATCTCCTCCGGAATAAATCATGAAAAGGCTATATTCTTTGGGCATTTTATATCCATTTTCCTTTCGTTCGTTTATTCCTCTGCATTTTCATACAATTTTTCCGTTGACTAGACACATATTACTCATGATGAAATGATTAAAAACCATTTTACGTCATTCTCAGAGTCGTCAGCTGGCGATAAGATTGAAGTTTTATTATTTATGACAGCGCGATAGTGTTTCCGAACCGGTTCGTTTTTAACGTTGCAAAATAGCGTGCAAAATTTATGGCATCGATTGATTTTCAATTAAGTTATCAAATCTTTATTTGAAGTACATTCTAAAGAGTCGTTCGGGATCCGCGAAGGCAACACGTCATCGAGATAGAAAACTATTGCTCGGATGCTCTTGATCTGGGTCATCATGCTGTGCAAATGTATATTCATAAGTTCAGCAACAGCAAAACGAAGAATAAATCGAAATCTCAGCTTCATCAGTGGTGGTCGACGTGCACATAATTAAATAGTAATCATCATCACCATTCATTATGCTTGGCCGCAGATC
>JANSTV010010785.1:0-16553 GCA_027564135.1 Lestremia cinerea
GAGAAGGAGGGAGAGAGAGAGAGAGAGAGAGAGAGAGAGAGAGAGAGAGAGAGAGAGAGAGAGAAACAGCGATACGATATTTCCACATGGTCGATTAAAGGTATCACTTTTATGCCAAAATTAAATTATTGAACTTTGCTTTGGTTCTGTTGCCCTCATTGCCATTCGGGAGAGAGTTCGTATGATATTAAATAGATTTTCTTGGCCAAACAAACTTGGACGTTTGGGCGTCCGAGAAGTTTCCAAGTCAAATGACATTGTGCAAATGGGCAACACAGTGGAAATATGGTAATGTTACATGCTCGTCGTGTGTTACATCGACTGACGACGACTCGAAACTTATTGAAATTGAAAGAGTCAATTTGATATTAGGCGATTGATTGATAGAGAATATGAGAAAATTGGCCCAAGGGATGGGAGATGTGTGATGACAGCAGGTGGTTTCCCTGCATGTTGCCTGTTGTCCACGCGATGACAGCCGATTTTTTGTTTTTCTTTTGGATTTCGTTCTTCGATTTTCTCCGAAAGAGCCTTATCAGGAAATTGAGTTAGTCAATGACGTCGCGCGGTGGGTGGCAGTAATGTTGCTTTACAAAATCTCATCATCAAAAAAAAAAGAAAAGAAGCGTCAAGCTCAAGCTAAAATCCATTATTCCAGTCTTCCATCGGCTAATTCCGCATGTTCAGCTGATAATTCGATTCGATGTGAAACACATGATTTGACTTATTCTTGTGCCGTTTTCCTCCCATTTATTTCTTCTTGGTTGCCCCCGAGGAACCTTCTCGGAAATCCGCACATCCACATCGAGAGTTGATCCGAAGCGAAAACAATCTGCGAAAATTGTTTTAAAAGAGGGTCGTTTACGTTTCACTGAAGCTCTCATCACTTTCTCATATCGACGGCATCGATGTTTGCCAGAGCCATTCTGCTTATTAGAATGTTTATTGAAATGCGTGTGCTCATATAAGATTGGCAGGCAAACATTTTTATGTCTTAATCATGCGAGTGTTTGCCTGGCAGAGCATTGCCGATACTGTGCGGCGTGTCAGCCATTCGATATACGGTGCATGCCAATGTCGAATCATTGCTTTGTTCCCAATTGATGTTCGTTTCGCAATGGATTTCGTTCTAGACACAGCGTTCCGAGGCCTATTCTCGTTTTGTCATAGCTGTCATACTCTTCGCTGGTTTTACAAGTATTCGTAATTGAAGATTTGATCGTCAATTTTCTTTGGATTTTTTGCCGCATCGTTACGACATTGTGTTCCGTTCATCGATGGACCGCAAACACTTTGAACATCAAGATGTTTCGTAATTGAGCCTGCTCGTAATGGGATCAAAATTGTGTTCCATTAAATTCCAATTGGAATTTCAATTAAAAAGTTTTATTGACAATTTCCCGATAACGTGAATGCTTATTTGCCTCAATGCGAATCGTTTTGTGATGGCTGTAGCGTCTGCCAATCATTAAACGTTTATTTTGACAGATTCATTAGTAATTCACTTTCAAAGGACTTGTACAATGGGAAACTGATACAATGGTTGCCATCAATTCGAAATCAACTGCGAGGATTACGGTTTCGGCGGTGAAGTGCTGTGTGTCGTGAAACTCTTTAGACAAAAATTTGAATTGCAAAAATCCAGCTTATGGCAGCACATCCACCAAATAATTTTCAAATTAGAATTCGATTCGCGCTCGCGCCAATCCTCAAATGGGTCCCCATCCATTTCAACTTTGACAGCATTTTAATTTCATATTCACATTTTTCTAATTTCGACATCGTTCTCTCGAAGGCTTTCACCAGCGAGAATGAAAAAGAAGTTAGACTCTTTGGCATCGTCGACGCGCATTGTTGGGGGAAATAAGAATCGATGAAGTGGAATTCATAATTTGCCATTCCACCATACCCATTCTCACCTCAATTCCACAACCCACTTCGACCAACCCAAGATACACGGCACATCATTTGATCCGTTGATTCTCAACAGGGAATTCGTAATGAATATTTATTTGACCTTACTTTCTGTGCGAAACAACTGAATAACTTTGGGTGTTTGTGTTGTGCGTGCGAATGTGTTGGGCAATGCCACAATCCCAAAACGATACCAATTTTTCTCGCCTTCTCAATTCAGATGATGATTTATGGTGTGGGTTGCTGTGAACATTCATTCTCTCATCCCAATTATGCTGATAATTCCGCCAAAACAACCGCATGGAATTCCGCACCATTTCGAAAAACACAATCTGCATCCCACCTTGCCAATCACAGCTAACGTTCGTGCGTTGCTAATTAGATTGTTGCCCTTTGTGTGCGAAACACTTGTCTAGACTTGTTCTCGACATTCCATGCCAGCGCGTCTCTCTTTCACCGACACCGAATCGCTCTAAATCGTCTTCAAGAACAATAGCAATTCATTTCGATCGCAATTAATTTTTCGTTTTCTCCCTCCCTCTGTCTCTCTCGTTCGTTCCGGGTCGGAGAGCAAGCGACGCAACGAACGACATTTGACTGATGGAAAAGCGATTTTCACTGTCACTTGACAGCGTGCCCCACGTCAAATCACGGCCAATTATTCAATTTGCCAAAAGAGCAGGGCAATCGAATTAGAGTGATGTGGGGTCATTCACAGAAGTGGCTGCAATTTAAATTTTCATTTTCAAAATTCCGAACAGAAAATGGCATTCACCATCCAATGGGACTTGCAAGTAGCCAGTCATTTCAGACGAATAATTAATGCCACTTGAATCGAAAATAACATCCCAATTACCATTTCGTCCGAATGAAAGCTACAAGTTGATGCTTACAAAACTGCAGATATCGAACGCCGACCAAAATCAAAACACATACCGCCTGCCGAACACACAGCGACGAAGACACACAAGGAAAATCGCACACTCGATGTGAGAAATGGCATTGTTGCTGAGTCGTCAAATACCTGTTGCTTCTTTGGCGAGAATCATTTATGTCGCAGTGAATCAACAGTCATCTCTTTCAAGCACGTTGGGCCAGAGCCATAACGACGATGATGAACCGAATCGTCGAATGGCGAAGTGAGCATAACAATCACAATAAAGTAACAACGAGCCGAAATTATAATAAAACGGAGATAATCCAAGATAAAGCATATCAATTCGGGTGAAATACATTACAATATTTCTAATAAGGAAACACACGAGAGACATGATGTTTGCTGTGTAAAGTGTAAGTGTGTGTGTCTGTGTGAGTTTGCTTGCTGTTGAATGTACCGTTCATTTCGAGACTGTCTGTCTTAGGGGAGAATGTTTCGATCAACTTATGTCGGATAATAAAAAGAATTGCGGAATACAGGTGAATTATCGTCGAGATACATCATGGTTCTGCGTAATGGTGGCTGTTGCTCGTGAACCATAGTTATCATTAGGTTGATTTATGTTGCTTACATTTTTATTTTGTTTGTGGCTTCGCTGCTCCACTCGAATGTTCTAACTGTGAATTTGACGACCATCAAAGTGAATAGAAACGGATTTCTTTGAATTTGCCTCAATTCGAATGAACCTTTTTCAAGACTACTTCACCTTTGGTTCATCTTCTGCGCAATTTTTAGCGAAATCAACGACATTCCAAATGATGTTTTTGAGCATTCATTCAATTTCTGATAGTCATTTCTTTGAATGTTTTGTTTATTTGAAAAAGATTATTTTCAAAATAATATGCGAATAGACTCATACAGCTAGACGCAGGAACGCCCGAGTCTGTTTTTAATGCGTTGAATGCGATTTATCCAGATTATCATCCAGATTAGTCTCAGTGCGCCGATACGATGCAGGTATTGCACTGCACTGGAAATGCCCGTGGCCAGATCATTCTTAACTTTAAAACTGGTGAACGTGTTCAACTCGCTCCAGAAACGTGCAACGCAAGCTATTCGCGCGTGTATTCAAAACGTGAAACTTGACCCAATTCCCGACTGTACGCTTTTCGCTTTGGCAAAAATACTTTGCGAGAACTTTTCTTCCGTCCACGAGTTTGCGTTCGCTTCAAAAATATCGAAACAAATTAAAAACTGTGCTTTTATCATTTCGTCGAATGGAAACAAGAAGGGCAGATAAAACGGCGAATAACAAACTCATTGAAAAGCACATGGTTGTATCAATGTTTATTATGTTGTGTTTTGCACGGAACGATTTCGGTTTTATTAAATCCACAAATGATGAATGACTTGAACGTTAAAGTTTTCGCTTTGGTGTGACCGCATATTACATTTTACATTCATGGAGAAATACCCCAAAATGATCGCTGAACATCCATCACCATTTGCAAGTTTCCGTAGTCGTTTTGCGTAAGGCTTAGCCGAATGATGGACAAATGGACGGCCACAAAGCACACTGATGAGCTGCTACAGTTGCTTGAATTTCGATTTGCATCAGCCCAACTTCTATTCCAATATCCATGCGATAAGCTACCGAAAAAATGCTTCCCCATTCAGGCCAAAACCGTTTGACTGGGCCGCATTACCCTCCCTCTCGTTAAGTCCACCTTAAACAGGAGACCCACTCTACATAACCGTTACATTGATACAAACGCCAGTCTAACAAGATATAAATTTGAGAGATTTCCTTGAGCTATTAAAATACTTTGCTACACACAGCATCTCATTCGGGCCAATTTAAATAATTTATTGTGCCGTCATTTTTCTTTCCCATTTGCCTTCACTGTTGAAATCAACCGAAGATGAAAATTGCAAAAAAAGAAATTGCAAAAAAAAAGAAATACCAAACAAAATGAAACAGAATTCACGAAAAAAACCCAGAAGGGAGAAAAATGAATTTATTTTTCTTTCTTTTTTTTTTGCTTCGTGTGTGTGTGTGTTTACGTTTGTGTATGCGCCGGCTATTGCTTTCGTTTCATTCATTTGCATTTGCCATCATGAGATGAAAAAAAAAACATCAAAATTCATCGGATCCAGTTTTCCATGTCAGAAATTGGAGCATTTGATGCCAAACATTCTTCGTCCTTGCCTCCAGCTGAATTCATTTTCAACTCGCCCAGATCTTGTTTCCATCAACATCGATATGTCTATGGGAAATGGCACGAGACGCAATCGCCAATGGTCGAGCCACGTAGCCAGCGTAGACTCACCCTTTTACGGCTGATTGATACAGTTTGGTCAGCATATTGTTTTCGAATTAAAATGTTTTCTAATTAAAAGGAGGCAATTAGTTTGGTCCTTTAATAACTTTCCCATTTGGGCGGGTGGATGGGGGACAATTGTAAGGTGATTCGTATGGTTTCGAAAATGCTTTTTCATTTTGTTTCCAATTTTTTTTTTTTACTTCAAAGTCGAAAGATCAACATCGAAGGGGAGATTTTCAATCTCAGCACCCTGCAAGGGATGCCTCAAGGGCATTAAGTTCAAGTAGAAGTTTCTAATTCTTTTCTCGAGTCCAAGGAAAGGGGGAATACATTGATTTTGGGAGGACGTCTTCGCTTCGGCAGGCTTAGAGGACTCTCCAAAAACAATGCCAGGGCGTTTATCGCTTTTCACTACATGTGTGCCATTCATTCACACGGCATATGCCTTTATGGGATCGCGAATGTGCGCAACGGCTCCGGTGGAACAAGTGCTTCGCCTAAGACTAGTGCCCTTTTAATAGTACAATGGGAATATCTCTGTCGTTCGATAGCTTTCAAGAGCGTCAAGCCCTCGTATTCGATCCGTTTCCCGTTGCTAAGACTGAGTTTTTCAGATGAATTTCTTCAGAAATGCGTTCAACTCAAATCACCCGGTGTTTTTTAAAACCTGAAACGCAAAATGGATGAATAAAAAGAATGGAGACCCTCGAAGAGAAAATCTCTTTTATGTTTTGTATCTCCATCGCGATGTGCTTTCACCATTCTATTATTTTTTTCTTTTTGTATTGTTGTCGACCGTTATATTAGCAATATTTTTTATCGATTCAATGTTTCACTGCTTGATTTAGTCTAGTGCCCCTCATTTGGCTACACCTGGGCTCGTCGCTATGCCGGGGAAGGGCATTCTACAATCGCCCACCGCACGCAGAAGAACAATTGCTGGAGGATGAGACGAAATTCCTGGTGATTTTAATCGGCTCAAAGAACCGCTTCTTCCAATCGAGCCCAACCCCCGGCCAAACACCATCAGCCATCAGCTCACCCCATTCGTAGTCAAGCACAAAATTTCCGGGTATGAAAATATTGTTCAACCTCTGGGAATTCAGTTTTTTTCTTTTCATTTTTTAATTCGCTTTCTGACTGGAGCTTTTCCACCAATATTTTTTATTCCCTTCCGCCGATCGCTCCGACATGGCCTCATGCGACCTGTGTGTTTACGCTTGTGTTGGCTCAAATGCGTTCATACATTGATGAATAGGTTGAGCATTGATGCGAATATGTGTCGTGTACTTTTTGTCACATGTCATATGTGTATGTCACAATATGTGGAAAATATTTAATGTCCATAAAAATAGCTTACGCAGAACAGAGATCGAGTCAGAATGAAAAAAACAAAACAGAAAATTCTTCGACTTGCAATATTTATTTGCCAACGGATGGATTTCTGTTGATATTCGATGAGATTGTGATCGGCTTCTGGCGGAACTTTGTCGAATCGAAATGTCAAAGCTGATATCGTAACGAGTTGAAAGAGGTTGAGGTTTTCCAAGAAATCGACAAAAAAGGAACAAGTTTGTTCGAGAAGGGTAGACGATGCGGAAATTTGAATAAAAAGAGCCACATAATCGCAAGATGAATGACTTTGATAATGAAAAGTCAATCGCGTGCAAATCGTTCAATGCGACAGACAATGAACGCATGCCGCAAACAGGCAGAACGTTTCAATTGGTGACAGAATCCAATGATAAATCAAATATTCATTCATTTTTAAATTCATTTGATTTGCCCATGATATCGCAATCATCTGTTGCCGTTTTGAAGCGCGCAGTGCGAAGCGAAAAACCATGGAAAATATTGTCGACGTTCGCTGCTTATCTATTGGCTGAATAAATTGATAGGAATATTTTCGCCTAAAGCGTTCAATGGCATATTTGCGTTTGTTTCGCCAAATCAAATAGCAATTTTATCGATGTGATTGGGATTATCGAAACGAAATAAACGGTTAAATTGATTGGACTTTTGAAGCACATCTGTCGCTTTTCAGACGTTCACCACTCAAACGGAAATGCTTGCTGCGGAATTTGCAAAGAAAGTTAGTCGATTTCGATTGAAAATATGATGGATTCATGGTTCATTCAGCTCATCTCAGCAATTCAAAGTCAGAGTCAAAATATGCGGGAAAATGGCGAAGGAATATTCATCAACTCATGATGACGTCATCGTTTTGCGAATGAATAGCGAATAGCGATATGAATTTCGATTCAATTGGTTGCCATTTGGGCTTTGTGCGACTCGTGCCGGGGCATCAACGAAACATAAATTTCGCATTAAGACATCAAATTTGGCCACCTACCGACACACGGCGTTATGTTGAATGCCAAAGAATAATGAGACTCACATCAGAGATCCAGGTGGGCTTCGTCCGGCAGCCGGACGGATGGAACGGTGCAAAACGCGATTCAACAATGCCAGCTATCATCGCTGACCTAATTATCCACCCAGCGCATTCTTGTCGGTCATTTTCGCTCGGAGGTTGTTCGTTTGGAAGAGATCGCAAATTGCTTGATGAAACTCTTTTTCCAAGAAACCATTTTCCAAGTGACAGACCATCGTAAAATGACCATTTTTGAAATAATTCAATCGAGATTGGACTTTGAGGAATGCGACAGCCAAATTGATGCGACATCAGCAATTCCAATAGAATTTTTTTCCCTTTCGCTCATCGCCTCCAACAGCAGAAAAAATGATGGTTTTTCTTCAAAATAGAAATTGCATTGTGAATCGATTCTCACCAGAATGGTATCGATCCATTTATCCTTGCCATTGCGTTCCATTTGATGACATTTTTTCAACGAGTTTTTCATTAATCGACAAAGAAAAATCGAAATTCAATTCTCGAATAAATGAATTGCAAAAAATGCGAAGTAATGCGCATCGTGCTGAGAGCGACAGAATGCATCGAGAACGTGGCGACGATGGTGGTGATGATGTTGGTCGACCCAGCAAAAAAACGTTTTTCATTCAATTTCGATGAGTTTGCCAGGCTATTTCGCAAGATGACGATACGGGTGGACGACCACTGGTTGCGTGGAGTGCAGAGGCGGAGCGGACAGTCGAAGAGACAAAGCCATCGATTTATGACCATTCAAGCAATTATCTATTTCGAATGTGTTCCAGCTAATTGAAATGAGCGTCCTCTACTTCATGGGGGTGGAATGTCATGAAGATCAGCAATTTCTTTTGTTAACGGTGCTAACCTCGTCAATTTAAAAATCAATTCAAAATTGACGCCAACGGTTGACAATTTCTGGTGTGTAGCAAACCGCAACCAGATATCAAGTTTCGTTCCGTAATTGCATTCAAAATGGTCAGCAGCCCGTTTGAATACTCAACCGTAGGAATATTCCCGCATGAATCTTTTAAATTTAATTAATTTCCCAGGCTTTGGTTTCCAGGAATAGGATAATGGTCAGGAAAAAATGTGGAAAAACGTTCTCACCGCAAGCAGCTGCTGTCGGAAAGTCAAAACGAGCATTCATTCCCAATTCAAATCCAAATCCGCCAATGAACGAACGCAACGTAGCATTTACGTGAAAAATGTTTGTTTTCCACGATGAAATATTCACGAAAACTACCCTCAGCAAATATGTCAATCTCAATCCGAGTGTTATTAAATTCAGAGTAGACAATTGGCACAAACACAAGGCATAAACTCGCATAGAATCAGATACACTCACGATGGTTGTGAATAATGGATGGATTAAGTTGCGGCAATCGGCATCAAAGTCCACACTCGGCCGTCATTCACTTTTGCTCGATACAAGCCCAAGCACACACACACCGTTCACTTCAGCGCTGGACTGTCAATCAAGCGGCCAACAAATAGTTGTCATTTAAAGCATTTATGACGTCAATTTGAGCGAATGTCTCTCGGACGGGGGTCCGATGCCCCGCGCTTCGATTTAAAATTAAATATCAATTTGTCTTTTGTGTCAGACGATTGAGCAGACAAATTACAGTTTGTAATTGCTTTGCATCACCTCTGACGCCGGCCACCACAAGGAGTTTTACGCTCATTTCCAAGCCAAGCCACTGGAACGCTTCACTTGAGACATACGGCTACTGCGCATGCAGGAAATCTGTTGAGCTTCTGTCACAATTTCACTAATCTAATTACGACCGGTTATCGGACGATTACTGCTCAAATGACCACGATTCGGTGTGATTGACAAATACAGATCGAAAACGATGATAAAAACGACATGCTTGTGGTGGCTTACATTCACATGGAATCCCAAAATAATTTGATTCAACGATAATTAATGAGAAAATCGAAAGCCATTCGTACGTCAATCGCGCCAAATAGCAGCTCAGCGCCCCCCGCCATTCTCTCTGACCAACGAGCC
Source organism: Lestremia cinerea (assembly GCA_027564135.1). NCBI lineage: Eukaryota > Metazoa > Arthropoda > Insecta > Diptera > Cecidomyiidae > Lestremia > Lestremia cinerea. The sequence continues at coordinate 9,522 of JANSTV010010785.1, forward strand.
GACGGAATGCAATATTCATTTCCGTAAAATCACATCTTCATCGTTGTTTCGGAAAGCAAATACGAAAGAGAAAAAAAAAACAACAAATGCTCAAATTCCCATCGAATCGATTCATTCTCGAATGCCAAAATATCGAATCAACAGCGTGTACGCAAAACGATATGCCGTTTCAGCAATCAACGATGTGGCAATCACAGTAAACGGCCCATTAACATGCATAAGAATGTTTGAAGTTCATATTGTTCGCTGCTGGGTCAGGCCAAGTCTAGCAGAATCGGAATGTTGCCGATGAATCATGCAGCCATTGGCGAATATGTATGATGGAATAACATGAGAAATAAATTGCATTTCAACAAGTTGGCAATAATGCACACGGTCGTTTCGGGCCCGGATCTACGTTGGGGAGTAGCTGCGCGGGTTTGTGGGTCGAGTGAATCATATCGTGGCTTGTTGCGCTCGTTTTATTGGTTGAATGGGTGCATTTGCTGTGTGCCATTCAATTATGCTTTGTGGATGTGAGGTAGCTCCAGGATGATTGTTGTGCGGCTGAATTAATTTACGGCAATCTAGCGTTTACTTTTCGTGATTTGATACCAAAATGGAATCAGTCTTTTCGTTGAAATTCAAAAAGACCATCGTATCATCGTTATGCTGAAATATTGCCGGTTGAATGAAAGAGCACGTTTGGAATGTCAAATATCGAACATTATCGAACGGAAAACTCATAACGGCAATGGAATATCGTCGATTATTCCTCAATGATTTATCGAAATCCTGTGCAATTTTCCAAACAGACACACAATGACCGAGGCCGAAGCATCCACATTGCCCTAGCTGCATGACGATCGATAGCTGGGAAATATGAAGCGGTCAAGAAAATTAATTTGAAAATTGTTGTCATTGCGATCGAAAATCGGAACTGTACACCGCATCGTGGCATCGGTCAATAGCATTGTTTATAAATCAAACAACGACTTTCCATCGAATTCTTTGTCGTGTGCATCGTATCGTATTGGTATATGCTTAGCTGCCGACAGTACGAATAGAGACTGTCGACGAGCCGGATGCCGGGGCCGGTGTGTGTTTTGTTGGGAAAGACAGAAGAAGAAAGATCGAAAAAGCTCTTGGATGAATCCATAACAACAAACATGTCGATGGGCTCAGACCGGTTTTCAGACGAAATCTTTCTTGCACACATTAATGCGTCGCAAACACACTCAGCCACAATCTCAATCGCATTGGGTTTCTTTTCACTGCGGTCTCTGTGTGACTGTGTGCAAAGTGAATGGTGTGTAGCGTCGCCGGGCAGACACATTGAGGCGGATCTCATCGCCGGACCAACACAGTCGTGTGTCGCTGAAATTGTGGTTGAGAACATCGTTTTCTTGGCTCGTTTGTAGTTCAACCAGACGGAGAGAGCCAAACACGTTACACTGGCCTGAGTCAAGGTTTCTTTTTCATCTGTTTTCGAACGGAGACGGCCAAAGCAAGACGAGCGAAAAAAACGCAAACAAAACAACATAAACAACAAAGTATTTCCAGATCGATTCAACCGATGAACATCAACTGGATTGGCAAAATTTATGGCTTTCATCAATCGACTCTTGTCGCGAGGACTGAAGCCGGGAGTGTTAAGCCGGTAGACGTGCATTGCTTTTCGGTCGTCCTGAAAATGAGTTATATAACGATCAATCATTAAAATGCTATCGCCAGCGAGATCAATTTAAAATTCTCATTTGCCTAATGTGAATTTGAATTTGAATCAATTTTTTTTTTGTGTTTTTTCTCGTCATTCCAGATCGCAGACGGTTGATTTAATTAGTTCATCCTTCGTGGGTCACCGTGTCGCCAATAAATCCGGGTCTGAAATGCTGTATCGAAAGGAATGCAACGCAACCAGCTCTTTCGAAACTCGTGCGTCTGGTTGCGCTGCACGTTCCACCGCTTTCAATGCACGACCGGCAAACAATCGGCTGAATGATGAACTAACAAATGGTCATTTCGCAGTGACAAAAGTGCGAGAGAATTAAATATCAAAAAAAGCCAATAAATTATTTGGTGAAACGATGTTTGGGTGAATCGAATCGGTGATGTCGATCGGCCGACCGTCCATTCGAACATTCGCTGGACAATGCCCCGAAAGGCCAAGCCGTCTTTTCTGCCGCCAGAAGTACCACGCCGAAATATGATCCACGACAATTTCAATATTCCAATATTTCATCGTTCGTCGAATTGTTATCGGATTCAATTGGGAAATTTCCATTTTCATTCGTTTGTTCGATTGAAAAACGACCATTTCTTTCTTTCTTCGCGATTTTCGTCAACGCAAAAGAAAAACTTTCAACGATTGGAATTTGCCGTAACGGTTCATTTTCTTTTGTTTTTGTCGTCGCAACTTTTACGATTAAATGGCAGGAGTGGGGGTGTGCCAGTGAATTATCCCGAAATGAAGTAGCCAAATTGTAAATGTGAAAAGTTTCTCGGCAAACAACTCAATGTTTGATGCTGTGGGTAATTCGGCGCGCTTGCATTTTTTCCCCAAAAAATTTCGCGTATTTTTGCGGGTGATTCGTAAGGGATTGGCTTTTGAATGCTCAGTGGCTAGGAGTTGAGCGTGGCCGGATGTTGGCTGAGCCGTCCAGCTTAAGCATTTTAGCATTCTACAACAGGCTGTAACTCACTTCCATTTCGTAGCGGGGTCGTTGTTGAACATTCTTTTTGCCGTGGGATCGCACCGCAATCGCTGTAATGGCTCATCACAATCAAGCATCCCATTTACGAAGAAACCGATTAATCTTCACTTCCGATGAGCATTTCTGATCTTTCAACGACACTCCGCGCCTGAAACTTTTCGCGTAGGGGAATTCGAGCTTCCATTAGAGTGGGCGGCGAGGGTGAGCGTTCATTTTGAAAAGGCCACAAGTATTAACATCACCCGTTTCCGCTGAGCATATTTTTAGATTGACAAAGTTTAGTGACATGTTTGGAGGAGAGACGATGCTTGAGCTGTGGATGTGAGAGCGTGTGTCTATGTGTGCCAGATCCGATGCGAAATATCGTCTGCGGATATGAATAAATAAAAAGCCCAAAAGTAGTGGCAGATGAAAAACGACTCGGGAGAATGAAGATGAGCAAAGATTCGATGGCAGCGTCAAGGCACCGTCCGCTTATGCTTGTGGCAACAATGCTGCTTATGCAAATGGAAATCGTGTATCGCACACACATGCGGAATGATACGCGGACGAGGAAAAATTAAAGCTTCTCTACGTGAATAGGACAAATCTCGGCAGTCGACATCCGATGATTGAATGAGCATGAAATTTCCATGAATTTCGTTGCGGGAAATGAGACGCACCGAAACCCATTCACTGTTGGCATTCCCAAGCATTTCCGCCATCAAGTGTCATTTGCCGTTTGTGAGCGTTACACTTAGCGTTGATTTATAAATTCAAATAAATTTATCGCATTTTTTCTCATTTTCATATCGCACAATTGTAAATAATCAGTTGTATTTTTCATCGTTGATTCGACCGGGTGACGCTTTCCTTTATGCCGTTGACATTTTTCTCTAATTTGCCGTTATGCTTTCGCACATTTTCATGTGACTGAAATGAAATAAATTTCCCGGAATTTATCATTGAATGCCGTTGGCTGGTGTCGTGCGACAACAACAGATGAATGCGAATAGTGTTCGGAACGAATGACAACCCGTTTAGCTCTTTAGTGTTGAACGGGTTGCGTGTTTTGAATCAAACATCAGAATATTTGTGCTATTTCTGGATTTCCAGAATCTCTTTGTCGAATTTTCGATTGGTTTTAATAGAGCTCAGCATCACAGCCTTCGTGCCGAGGACCGCAAGCACACCCACGCAATGCACGCACACCGATTTCGTGCGAGTAACTTTGATGCCATTCCTGGAACTCAGCATTTAAAGTCGGATCGACGGCAGCTTTCCTCGTGAACTTTCTTTACGATTGTTTGTTTTTGCTCAAGTCATGCAGTAACCAGCGGCAACCTTACAATCCGTCAATCGGCTCAGTTCATCACAGACGAAAGACAATGCCGAACGATTCCAAAAATATTTCAGATTTGCTTTTGCGTAGGATTTTCGCCCTCGCAATTCATTTCGTGGAACGAAATTGAGTCATTTCGAGTTCTGACGACAAAATTAATTCTCATTTGACATTCAATTATCGGGAAAATAATTTGGCGTAATTAAAATTGGGAAGAATATTCTTTATTTTTGGCGCAGGAAAACATTTCGACGAATTTGAATTATTTTTTTTTGTGGAGGCAAACTGTTTCTCAGACATGTTTTCCTTTCAAGACATCCGACTGTGTCATGGTGATGGGATGTAATGTGTAATTGCTATGTATGTGTGACTGCGTGTGTGTATGTGTGTGTGCGTCTGTGATGAACTCGATCTAATTGGGCAAAAGGAGTGGGAATGGCAGAAAGACGAAAAGTATTCTTTTCCGCATTCGAAGAGCTTTCGATTCTTCTCGTTTTCTGCAAGGCAGCCCATGAAATTCATCCAAAACTCGAAAACCGTTCTATTCAATCGACCCTTATAGAACCGCCCACATTTGAAATTTGATAGCAATTCATCGGAAATTGCCAGTCGAACCGAGAATAGAACATCTTCCTCTTCATCATCGTCCAGTGTGGGCGTCTGTGACTCGTTCACGTGTCCATCTGGGCATTAGCTTGTTATGAACCTATTACGGTCAGCTCTTGTCGCATTCAATGTGGCATAATATGATTTGCGACGCATATTTCTTTATTGCTGCAAAAGCTTTGATCGGATTGAAGTTGGAGGCAACTGCGTTCGGCTGCTCCTTTTGCCCAATCGTTCAAATGATTTTCCACTCAATTAGCAATAATCATTCGAAGTTATTTCCGATGCTGGCGCGCACCCCAGATTGCACGAGTGTCATTTTTGCATTGGCCAGCCTTTGACTTGCACACATCCATCCGTCCACCGGCTCCTCTCAACCTATAATCATCGTTTATATCTCGACTACGTGCCCAACACACGAATGCCTATGACAATTGCCTTCTAATTGTGATTGCGCCGTTGAAATGCAGCATGACGTTCATTTTGTTGAATCCATAAAGCGTTTTTGTCGACATTCTGGGACTCGTCCGGGTATTGATCCATGTGGGGGTCGAGGCTGTTACATTGAAAACGAAACTTGACGCGCGCACAATGAGCAAATCACCGGCTACGAGGAAGACCCAAATGTGACCATTGTCAAGTGTCATGCCTCCGCACCACCTCACGACCGCCCGCACAAGGTTTCGTGTTTGTTTTTCGATGCTTTTTTCGAAAGGCCATAACGCACCCGCAACCAACATCAACAGCAACTGTTCAACGGTGGCGATCAGATAGCTGCTTTCGGGGAGGCTCAAATGGGATGCGGAAGAACAATTTTTGTTTTTTATTTTGTGGTTTTGGCTCATTTGGAAATCGATTTGGGATTTTCCCAACCCATGGCTGGATCGAGGCGCATTTTGCCACACGGTGATTAATACAACATGTGAATCAGTTCTCAGATAACAAAGGCCTTTGCAATCCACTCGATTTGGTTCGATTGGGTTTCATTGCGATCGGAGATGGACGTGACTGATGGAAGCAACTCGTTATCGAGTGGGTTACCCAGGCCGCAGTTGATTATCAATTTTCATGGGATACATCTTGCATTCCGCCAGAGTTTCAATGTGGCGCTGATTCAATTTTGAAGCACTTTTTGGGAATCATCAACAAATTCCCGAATAATATTTTCATGCAGAAGCATATTATGCGGTTCATTTGGCATGGCTCATTAGCAGAAACATCGATTTTCCGAGTATTATAATTAACAAAATAACTATATCGTGATTAATGCGCGAAACTATTCTATATACGGTTTGGAAATGTAGCAGCGTTCAGAATGGAGCTCTGGAGCTGAATGACATTGAATGGCGCACAAACACATTTCGAAGGGGAATATGCGAGCAACAAAGGCAAAACGCAAGAGAGACTTTGAATGTTAGCTGGGTCCCCTTGTCAAACCCACAAAGAGTTATAATCTGTTGAGAATTCCGTTCATTCGCCCGCCCAATTCATCGAGACCCGTAATCGAATCATCGTTTTAGCCATCTCAATCGCTTTGATGCGCTTCATATGGGCTTTTCTCGCGTGAGTGTGTGTGAAGCTTCTGACAAATGACAGGCAACAAACGTTAAATACGAAATGTCAGAAAAACATTTAATTGCTTTTTCATTTTGCTCGATCCGAAAAACAATCAACCGATTCAAATCGAATTGGAATTTCGGGGAAAAGATGATTTTCGGCTCGGCAACAGTTTACGGTTTCTTTTTGTTTCGTTTCTTGTGTGCGGCGAGCTCTTTGAATGCATCCGGGCAAATAAACAGTTCCACGAAAGACAGAGTTTGCATTGGTCGCTGGCGTCGGTGCGAGGCCGATGAGAAAGGGTCGAGCATATCGTTGAATGGCTGCCAAACACGGACAGCCTGAAATGAAGTGATTTTGATTTTGTTGTTTTTTTGTTGTTGCTTTTTTCCAACTCTCACATGCAATGGGTGCGAGCGGAATGAATTATAAATGAGCCGGCGGATCGTAGTCGGTATAATGAAGCGTTTGTTGAGGTAGGCTGGACTTTGACCGCAGATGATAACAATTTATGCAAAATATTTTATTAATTTACGATTTTAACCGCAACAAATGATGAATTTCGAATTGAATTTGTCGTGTTGCGGATGATTAAACCGAGATCGGTGCTTGAGTTGATCGCATGATCGCTCGAACTGAAACAGTTTCAATCTTTTTTTTTTTGTTTGACGGAACGAATGGACAGCATGCAGCGTTTATTGACATTGAGCACGGCACACCAGCAACGAAGTGATTCAAATCGATTAGCAAAGAAATTTGTAATTTTCATGCGACATTCACGCAGACCGTTTGTCCAATTTGTTTGGCCATCAGAAGCACACATCCAGTCCCGCAAGCAGGCACACATAGCGTGGC
>JANSTV010010896.1:0-16552 GCA_027564135.1 Lestremia cinerea
TGCGTGTGTTCCGTGTTTGGTGCGGTGTCCAAGACGCTCTCGTCCAGCGAACATTCAGGTCAGTTTTAAGCCGGTTGCGGTTAGCTTCTCACAACTCAAGGGTGCATTTCGAATTTAGATTTTCCCGGAAAATGTTTCGACAAAGAGAATAAGAAGGCGGTGCCCATTGGCGTACACGATCTCCACCCCAACGGATGCTATCAAACCATTTGCAGAGAGGATTTGAGCCTGGTGATCAACACGTAAGATCCGCTGATTCGTTGCATTCGTTTATTTCGCTCGACTTTGAATGTTTTTTGAATTTTTTTTCGTTTGGTATTTTCCAGCTGCCCTCAAGTTCACGAGGAAGACCCCAATCGGAACTTCCCATACCCAGATTGCTGTCAGAATGCGCTCGATTTGGCAATTCATGAGGAATTTGGTGGAGACACTTAGTGAAATAATTCAATTGAAATAAAAGGAGAGGTTTGAATAAAACGATAAATATGATTTTTATTCTCATCTTCGAGAGAACGAGAGAGGATATCGGTCAGTTTTTTTGAGAATCTCTTGCACGGAATTATCCAATTGGATTTTAATCTATGACGAATCCTAACTGGAATGTTCTCGATTGTTCGAGTGCGTGCGGAAAGCGCAAAGAAACGCTTTAGAGTCTCTTTATCGTACGATTTCCCGACCGATCTCTCAATTTCTCAACTTTGAATTGTCCAGATGAAATCAGATCAAGCAACGAAATCCAACTCAATGAAATTCAACTCAACGCAGATAGTGCAACCATTCAGACGAATATACATTGAATTCAATTGACTGCTGAATCATCCCGATGCTTGAATCAAAATCTTCCTCGTTTTTCATTCAATTCGAAACATGATTTGCCACAATTTAAAGAAGCCGTTGTTGTTGTTCATTCAATCAGCAAGCGAATTAATTCACTTCTCGGCGCAGACTCGTTACTCGACCGACGATGATTCATATTCAAACGATCAATCGTGCGACACCGACTGTTATTTAAACTTCAGCTGCTACAACGCGATTTTCAGTAGCAATTCAAAGCGCTTGCAGTATGTTGCAGAAGACCGTTAGTTTGATTGTGTTGTTGTGCGTGGTGTGTTCGGTGCATGGCGGGTTGGCGTATCCCAAGGTGCATCCAGGTCAGTTGGGATTCCGCTTGATGTCAACTCTCGCTATAATCGTTATGTTTTTTTCCGTTAAGACTATCCGGGGCAATGTTACGATAGGATCAGAAACAAGCCCGTTCCAGTTGGCGTGAAGAATCTCCATATCAAAGGTTGCTACGAAGCCGTTTGCAGCGAGGACTTGACTCTCACCATCAACACGTAAGTCCGCTGAGGCGCTATTGGCATTGAAATCGTGTGTTTTATTTCGCTGGAATATTTCAGGTGTCCTCCAGGTTCGATCATTCGGTTTGATGTGTTGGCGAACCCCTTCCCCGCTTGTTGTACGGACTTAGAAATTGGCGATTCGAAGTAATGAACGCAAATGGTTGCGTGGAGCTCATTTTGGATTTTATTTCAATTTGAGAAAATAAATTCGGATTTAATCAAACGGAAAGCTGATCTTTACTTGTACTGTCCGCTGAGAGCACCAACCGAAAATATTCACATTCGCAGTGATCCCCGTCGACAAAAACAAGTTTAATCGCTCCGCTCTAATCAATTGCTGGTTTTTTGTTTAGGGTGTGAGCTGCGACGATTTGCTTGCGATAAAAAAACGTATAAAAGCGCGGATAGACCAATGGTATTCGTTATTCGTGTTGAACTTTTGCTAATTGACGAGAGAATTTTTTTAAATTTTCTTAAAATGAAATTTGCTATTTGTGTTCTTCTACTGGCATGCGCCTACTCCGCGTCCGCTGGCTTGACAACATTTGCTTCCGTCGAACCAGGCTAGTATTTTTGAGAATCTCAATGGAGTGGGTATTTCACGTTAAATTTGATTGCAGGTAGTACCCGATGCCACAGTGAGGTTAGGCAAGCTTCAATCGCACTTGGTGAACATCGCATCCATGCTGACGGTTGCTACAACGAGATCTGTAACAGCGACCTCAGCATTACCACCGAACAGTATGTACTTTTTACTTGATGTTTCGAATCGAAACTTTCGATTTTCCCATTCCTAATTTTGTAAAAATTCACAGGTGCGGAAAGACAGGGTATCCATACCCTTGCTACAAGGTGCCTGGCGATCTCTCCAAACCATACCCGGATTGCTGTCCAACGCATGTTTGTCCAAAAGAATGATTGAGGCACACATGTTTAATTGTTTTGTTTTTAAAATAAATAATTTGTTTTGATTTGCCTTCAATTTGAGTGTTTCGCTTAACTTTCCTTCACCGGCAAATCCCTCTGACATTAGGATGAGAAAAAGAGCTCAGGGCAATCGGAGTCGTCAACAACTGGTTTCTGTTGTATTTATCATGCAAGGCCCGATTCTTATTTCGTATAAAAGCCACATTTGGCAGCGATCATCACTAATCGTGTTCGTTTGTTTGAGTTTGACGGAAGATCTTCCAAATAAAAGTTATCGAAAATGAAATTGATCGTTTGCGCTCTTTTACTGGCTTTCGCTTACATTGCGCACGGTGCCATTGGACGCGGTGCGCCACATGAGCATCCAGGTAAATATAATACGGAGGATAGCGATCAACAGAGTACGTAATTTATTATTTGAGCGCAGATTTCCCCGGCCAGTGTTACGACGGCAAAGATAATCCGCCCCTTCCAGTTGGAAGTCATGACACTCATTCCGATGGATGTTACAGTGTCACCTGCGCCGAAGATTACAGCACTCTCATAGCTAGGTATGAGCGCAATTGCTTCATTTAACAGTTCGTTCTTCTTCTAATTTTGTTCAATTTTGGCAGTTGCTCACCATTCGGAGTTGCGCCTCAATGCACTCGTGTGGACGGAGATCTTTCAAAACCTTATCCAGACTGCTGTCCATCTGTAAAATGTCCCAGTACTTAGAAGAGGAATGTGGAAAGGCAGGAAGATACCCATTTAGACACAAATGATGATTGATCTTCACAATTAAAAAAACACGTTGATTTGTCTTTACTTCGAGTTTTTCATTCGAATTCCATCACGACATTTTCCCGACATTAGGCGAAAAGCGAAAAAGAGAGAGTCAAGCGTCAACAGACTCTCATGATGATTTCGGCAAATGGTTTTGTTATCTCAATTTTGCAACGATTCGGAACGTATAAAAGCACCGACATGCAAAGATTTTCTTCAATCGCGTGCATTTGGTTCTGATTAATGGGAAAAGGCTCAGAACTAGAAATTTTACAAAAATGAAATTGGTTGCTTGTGCTTTGGTCTTGGGAAATTTCCCCTGTTTTGATTTTAACTCTTCGACTAATTGCTATGAATTTCTGCTACTTGGTGATTTTTCGATTGATGTCTTCTGCTGGCATATGCTTGAGATTGACTAATTGTCAAATCAACTAACGATAGCAGTTTTCATCGAAATTAGAATCATGTCAATTGGCTAAGACGATTCCCACATAAGCGTTCTACCCTCTTATCCGAAGACAGCCTGAATCGTATCACTGCTAAAATGTGCGTATTATTTGACCGCTACCAGTTGACCAAAGGAGTGAGACTCGTTATCAAATAGAGATTAACTTCATATTTCCACTGTCCATTGAGAACTACGTTCCCAACTGCTCCTATCAAAATGACCCGCGGGCAAATAACAAATTCAATCGCAACGTTCTAATTTTGTTGTGATGACTTCATAAGCCGGTTAATCAATCACAGAATCGTATAAAAGCCGCAGCGGCCAGTCTGCTCTATCAATCGTGCTAAGTTGTTGCTTTGAGTGTCCAAATTTTTAATCTTCCAAAATGAAACTAGTCGTTTGTGCTCTGTTGGTGGTTTGCTCCTCTTCCGCCTTTGCCATCTTTGGAAGCGATGAGCCCTATGAGCATCCAGGTAAATATTTGGCGGGTGGTCCCGAATTCAGCGCCAATTTCAATAATCAATCAATTACAGACTATCCCGGCCAATGTTACGACAAGGAGAAGAAGTTCGCATTCGCCGTTGGTGAGCACAAAGTGCACTCTGACGCCTGTTACTTCGAGGAGTGTAAGAGCGATTTCACCTACACCAGATATCCGTAAGAAATTCAAAAGGATTCAGAAACTCGATTTCTTCAATTTCTATCAAATTTTTCCACAGTTGCGGATTCACTGGGTTGCCATCACCGTGCACGTCCACGCCTGGTGATCTCTCAAAACCTTACCCAGATTGTTGTCCAGTAACTCACTGTCCACCACATCCATGACCATTCCCAATATGCTACACGTTTTTTGAAAAATAAACAAATTTGAAACATAAAAAAAACTATTTCGTAGAAAAAATCCAAATTTTGATTCATTCAAGAGGAAAAATGAGATGCACGGCATTTCTCGTCATTCGTTTTGTCGCAATCAGTTCTCATTTGTGTTTGTTTTGATTCGAGATTATGCAGGCATGGAAGTGTCGGAATGACCTCTGGCGACGTAAATAAACAAGTTTTCATCGCTTCTTTGAGCTGCTGTGCTATTCTAATCTGAGCCTGCATTGAATATGAAAACTTGATAACGAAAGTTCATTTGGTCGCGAAGCGATTAGTATAAAAGCCTCGATTGATTTCTGGAGCTCATCAGTTGAACTTTGTGTTTAGAATTGAGTTTTTCGAAATATTCAAAATGAAATTAACGATTTGTGTTTTGTTGTTGGCATGCGTCTACGGCGCATTCGGCGCTGTTTCTCAAAGCTTTCCGTATCAGCATCCAAGTAAGTGTTTGGCGAATTGTGTGCATTTAGGCGAATAATTTAACACTCGATCTGCGGTAGAACACCCCGGCCAATGCTACGATACAAGCAAGAAAGAACCAATTCCAGTGGGAGAACATGCCTTGCATTCGGATGGTTGCTATCGAGTCACTTGCAGCACTGACTACAGCTTGGAATGGGCCACGTAAGTATTTCCGCTTCCAATCTGACGCCAATCAAAACTAACTGTCGGTCTTCGACCAGATGTGGCGTGATCGGACTCCAAACTGACTGCAGATTGAGCGATGAAGACAACACCAAGCCATATCCAGATTGTTGCCCACGGCAAATTTGCTCGTAGTCTTAAGAGAAGGTTAAAGTCAGCTTAGCACGGCCAGTCAACAAGCGAAATAAAACCCCATTGAAATGAAATGAAACGTCTTTTATTTTCATCTTTTATTGCTCACTGTTTGGCTTCTAAGTCGGTCACATCGACACCTACCGCAGCAATGAGACGAGAACGGATCAACTAACATCCAGCTACGATTTGAATCATTTGCTTTGCAGCTCGTTTGCCATGGGCTCTTCTTGTGTTTGTTTTATCAATTTTATGGCTCAAAATATGAAATTACGCATCGATCACGAAACACGAATTGATTTTAAGTCAAATCAGTCGGTTATAAAAGCGGAGCACGATTCAAAGGCCCGTTTCAGTTTGAAATCGTGCCGCAGACGTTTGTGACGAATTTTTGAAACACTTCAAAATGAAGGCAAACTTAGCGATCTGCGCAATTTTGGTTTGCTTGGCAAAGTCCGTGTTCGGAGCGGTTTCAATTAGTCTCCCGTATCAGCATCCAAGTCAGTAGACCATCGCATCAGGTTCTTCGGCAAATTGAACCACTCAATTGGACTTTCAATTGCAGATTACCCTGGCCAATGTTACGACAGACAAAAGGAGGAACCGATCCCACTGGGCACACACTTGACACACTGTGATGGCTGCTATCGCGTCATTTGCAACGGGGATTTCAGCATCAACTGGGCCACGTGAGATCTCATTCTGTGCTGTTAACTCTGAGCGATATTGATTTTACGGTGTGTTTCAGTTGTGGTGTGTACGTAGCGCCAGATGGGTGTGAAAAAGGTGACGAAGATTTTTCGCTGCCATATCCACGCTGTTGCTCTCAACCGGTCTGTCGTTAGTCTTGAGCTGTGAGACGACAATCTCAATTTTAATCTGATTTCAATAAATTCGCCAAACCAAAACCCAATAGAGTTTGCCCTTCAGTCGTTATAACCGGACTGTTCAATTAACTTCAATTTCAATACAAGTTCAAAAAACTTGTCAGCGACAGCAACGAAATTTCCCAAGCCACGATCGAGATACCAGTTTATCGAGTTGGGTATGAAGCCGTCCAAGAAACAAGGGTTGCCTTCAGTCGAACTTGACCTATCAATTTATCAGCAATTCCGTCTGAAATCAAGTCAAAATGTCATCGAAATTGGTTGATTGTTTTTCTTTCATGAGCAACGTGCATTCGGCGTTGAGTGCAATATGGCACACGGATCCTTATCAGTAGTCAAGTGAGTTTGCTCAATTTATTTTAAAGTCAGAGAGCATCAGTCAACTTGTTGTTTCGTTTCAGAGTACCCTGGCTAATGCTACAATCGAAAGACGAAGTGGGGCGTGTTGATAAGGCGAATCTGATTTCAGCTTGAAAATTTTGTTGTGTGGAGAATTGGCTAAATTTGAGACTTCAAACAAATTAAAAAAAAAATTGCTGAACAATTGGACCTGGCTTGATCGAAAATAAACGAATAGAAGAATATAATCAACTGATTATTTGATTATTTGAGGTAAACTGTTGGGCCAGTCGCTTGGGATTTGCAGTGCAGAGAAACAACATCAAATATAGGTATCCACTAGTAACAAACTATCACTTTATTTTCCTTTGAAATGCTACAAAAATAGATTTTAGAAATTATAAAAAAAGTAAAACCCTAATCTTAAGCTTAAATAAAAAATTCACGAATCGGCAAGAGACGTTTTCCACTTGAAAATACTTGTGCGACGCGCGCGCGCTAATATTTGTAAGCGGCAAAATTGAGATGGGTTTTGACGAATCGGCTGATGTATTGCACGGCGGCATTGTTCGATGATCGATTCGAGATGCGGATTTTGATCATGTAGAATGCACCGATAGTGAACAACATGTAGTACAAAAGCAACGCAACGAACGACACAGCAAAGCTGACATTCTCGAATCCGAGCAACGTCCTCACGAACTCTGCCTTTGAGAACATGCAAAAGATCTCGGAATCGGGACATTTCGTGTCGGCTCGATTGTGGTTGTACATGGCATCCATCAAGCCTTCGAGTCCGTAGCGCAAGTAGCTGAAGGACATGATGATTCGGATGTAGGGCGACACCTCAATGTATTTGCCGAAGCCGAATCCGTAGACAGCCAACAGCATCAGGGGAACTGTGCACACCGGGCCAACGAACATGCCATTCTGAAACGAAAATTGTTGCGATAAATTGAAATGGTTCTTCAGAATGTCAGAAGCGAACTTACAATCAGACTCAATCGGGATGCGATCAGCACTCCCAAGCTCTCCGAAGTCAATGCGATCAGCAGAGATATCGTATAAAACATCGCCATTCGATCAAAGTCCAACGGTTGCTCAGAGATGAAATAGATCATGGTGATGTAAGTGAAGGCAAGAACAATTTGAAGTGGAAGCTTTGAAGCAACCATCGCCAGATAGTACGGACCCACTCGGAACCATCGATTGAAATGTTCCCGTTTGAGTAGTTGGACTTCCGTTGGAACTGCAATTCAAAATTGTTTAGATTCGGATCCAAGCTTTGTCGCCGGCTCACTCACATTGCAGCAGCACCGGCATCAGAGGATTGTACATGAACGCTATCGTCACAGTGAAACAGAATCCGAAATTGAATAGCGCTTTGGACGCATCGTTCCCGATGCCTTGGTAAATACTCCCCACGATGACACCCAGGAAAATTGTCATGTAAATTCGCAGCTTTATGTAGCTCTGGAAGGGAAGTCAAAGAGTTCGGCTTAAATTCTTCGCTCTAAATTCAAGGGGCGCTCAACTTACGGAATCCCTCCACTGCTGTTTGGAGCGCCGTTTGAAAAGTACTTTGAACTGCTGCCAGCTGGTTGATCGTGGCTTCAATTGTTCCGGATTGATTTCCTCTTCGAACTCATCAAATGCGGTGTTTGATTGTTCTACCTTGTTTTCTATTGCTTTGTAAGGTTGCCAGTCGTGACAACGGCCATTTTCCACCATCGAGATCATTTTATCAACGAATTCGTAACCGTATTCCCCGCTCGCTACGTCAATAACTTTTGTGAAGCAAAAAAGTTGTAAACAAGTTAGAAACAGTTATGATTTGTTTAATTTGTTGTTGCTTACTAAAATCAGCTGGATTGTATGTGAGCGGGCAGCTCAGACCAATGTTCTGCATGTAATCGACAATGTTCGACCCATTGCCTTGATACACACATTGCCCCGCAGCCACTATGTACACTCGATCAAACATGTCGAATATTTTGGCTGAAGGCGTGTGAACGGAACAAATGACAGTACGACCGCCGCGAGCGATTCTTTTGAGCAGCGATACGCACTGGGAACAGGATAGGTCATCAAGACCACTTTCCATGGAAGAAAGAGAAAGATTCATTAGTTTGATGAAATAAGCTGAAATGAAGAGTTAACTCACGTCGTTGGCTCATCGAGAAATATCACCGGAGGATTATTCACTAATTCTAATGCTATTGATAACCGTTTCCTTTCACCACCAGACAATCGATGTCCCATAGTATCGGCTGTTTTCGTCAATCTTAACAAACCCAAAATTTCGTCCACCTGGAAGCGATCGAAACGATTAGGTCTTGCAAGAGTTTCTGGAGGAAGCTTCTGCTTGAACTCACCACTTCAGTTTTTTCCTCTTTGTTCAAGTCGTCGCCTAGTTTCAAGTCGGCTGACACCATCATGGCCTCCCGAACTGTTAACATTGGCTGATATAAGTCTTCTTGCATGATGTAACGAGACATCTTGCGAAATGTTCTAACATCACGGGGCCGTCCGTTCACCAAGACGTTTCCAGTGGTGCCGCTGACTCTGTAAAGGTCAATATTGAAAAGCTTGGTCTTGAAACGAGCTCAGAGCCACTCACCTGTATCCGGCCAGAATGTTCAGCAATGTACTCTTTCCAGCTCCCGATGGGCCTAGGATCGCCGTCAATTGCCCCGAATTAAATTTGCCACTGACCCCTCGCAATATAACTTTGTTGCCTACAATCAGAATAAACGAAAATTTCAACTCAATCTCTTGCCAATTTTGAGTAAATGAAGGAGAAATGAAAGTGATTTGCTGAGTCCGTTATCGCATCGCACCTAAACCGAAAACAAGTTCTTTCGTTCGTTAACGCAGTGTGTTGTTCATCGACATGAACAGATGATTCGTCCGAAATGAGTGACCTTGGCTAGATAGCAGGTAACCCGGTTGACGACTATAAACGGACTGTACCGCATCATTTCGACATCATTTGAGAATCAGCTTTGAAAGGAACCGCTCAAAATGGCATCGAAATTAGTGACTTTTGCGTTATTTTTTTGTTTTTTGCACTGTGCATTGGGTGCGGTCACTCGGATTGATCCCTATCAGCATCCAGGTAAGCGCTTGAATACAAGAATTGGTTGATTTCGGGCTAAACAGGCGGGTGATTACAGATTATCCAGGGCAGTGCTATCAGGTCGACGTGATGAAAGCGTTCCCTATTGGAGAAACTTTGCTGAACTCCGACGGCTGCTATCTCGCCAAATGCAATCCAGACTTCAGTTTGGAATGGACAACGTAAGTTCATCGCCTTTGATTGATTCAATACACCATTCTAACACTCCCGATTGGCATAGCTGTGGTCGTACACCACCAGGATACCTTCGCGGTAAAGAGGATCTCTCCAAGGAATTCCCGGATTGTTGCGGAAAACTTGAAATCATTCCACCACCACCACGACCACCAACTCCACCACACCACGATAACTAAATGAATTGTTTGAGTTTGAAATAAATCCAGTTTGGAAGGTCAATTCTCAGAGCATTTCTTTTCCATTCGCTCCCTCCGCATTTGCGCCAGCAGAATATATGCAAATTTAAAACAAACAACGACGGAAAAGACCGTTTGCTATTCACAAACATTGCGGGCAGCTCGTTAATGTCAATGAACGTGACCTGACACAAGGAACAGCCACACAATAATTACTCCGAAAATACGCAATTTATTTCAGTTTTCCATGAAAAAACGCCATGAACAAGTCTAGCTCACGACCGGAATCGCCACACAGCTGGCAGCCGATTGATTGGTGATTCGGCTAATGAGAACAATGCGGCTTGTGTGTTTCGTTCCTCATGCGATTATATTGTGTTTGAAAATGTGCTGATTCACGTGACGACGAACAGTTGGACAAACAGGTTTGGTTGGATTTGATGCGCTCAACATTTCAACGAAGAATTCCTTTGATGCGAAAGATGAGGAAAAGAATAGTAAAATTGCATGATCGGCATCGTATTGGGTCGTACGTCATCCAGAGATGAAATAACTCAAGCTGAGCTAGTCCACTGCTGTTACGCTACAGATTGAAATTGTTCTACATTCTCAGCTAGCGGCACTGCAACGTGAACTGTTGTGGTTGTTGTTGTGTTGTTTATCGTGAGCAATTGAATCCGACCGAACGGATGGAACATATGGTTTGCATTGCTCATGACTTATTGAACAGCGCATCGCCATGCGATTGTTTTGCTTTGGAATTGGTTGCTATGAACACGACGATGACGGAATTCGTTTGTGTCCGATTGATTATTCGACCTCAAAAGGGTTCGTTGACGTTTCAATCGTCCCCATGCAGTCAGTGCCATTCATCATTCGAATCGGCCGTTTCGTTGATTCATCACAACGTCATCAGTGCAACATTCCGCGCGTCACAACGAACGCAGATAACTTCATTGACTTTTAGAATGGGTTTATCAAGTTGACAATAACAAAGGCATTGGTTGGATAAGCAATTTCATTGTTTGAAATTAGCGATCTGAATCCTTTGTTGGGATATAATCGTCATTTGCTGAGACGCAACTCGTTGTGATTCCCTTCCAGTGACGCATATATTCGAAATACGCTCAATCATCCGTTCAACGTCATCGAAACGCTGCCAGCAGAGGATGACGATTTATTGTTTTGTGGTTTTTGCGCTCATTAATTCGCCATCTACTTGCCGGTAACCGCTTCGCAATTTCGCCCATTCAAATATCGACATGATGATCGATTTTTTTCTTACGTGCGCTTCGTCGACTCGTCCAAAACTAATCGCAAAACCATTACGAGCGAGAAACTCGCAAATCATATTCCATTGTTCACCTTCGCCTGGTTCGGCATCAATGTTTGATGCGTACAAAAAAAAACCAAGCTGAATTTAGCATTGAACTTGAATTCGGACGACTTTGCTAGATGCTCGCTTTGCTTGCTGTTGAGTCGGAAGCCAATGAATCATTCAGTGGAATATGATCGATTCGTTGCGAGATCCAAATCGCTGATCAACTGAACCCATATCGATTTGAGCATCTTATCGTCAATGCTCGATTGAGAAAAGTGGTAAATATTTGCTACTATCAAAACAGAGATAAAAGGCAAACATCATCAGACGAAATATCGTAAAATATTCAGCTGTTTGCGTTTGAACATTTTTGTAAACAAAATCGCTAAAAATACAACGAACCCGCAGTGATGCGATGAAACAACCTATCTGATAATTATGATGATGACATAGTTTTCAGTGGACTCGTTTGGCCAATTTACGATGCCTTTTTAACAAGTTTCGCCTTTGCAGTCAGACGTGAATTTATGATTCGATGACGTCGAAGTTCAAATATTACACCCTGACGCCGTCTGGAAATGTACCGCAAGGTCAAAGCAAATGAAAATTTCGGTATCGAATTGATACGAGCGACGTTCTAATCAAGTGAATTGAATGACACCGATCAAACTCTAATTGGTGGTAATTTGCTTTCGATCGCCATCTTCGTAATGGGTCCATCTCCAAGTCACAGACGATCAGAAAAATTGTCGTCTCGAGGGAGCCGGTCAAACTGGACTGGGAATCACAGAATAAGCGAAAATCCCCATTCGATAATTGAGTCAACAAATTATCGCACTGGCCACAGTCAAGCAGTCGCTTCGATTGGAATCTGTGTCAATATCTCGGTGAATCAAGGAAGTGATACGACCAAAAGCAACCCCTCAGCTCAGCTGTTTAATGTGAACAATGTGCTCGGTGCACTACGAGAAATTACGAACTACATTTTATTTAATTAAAACTACATTTTTGAAATCCCTATTGACAGTTGCGAGTGACCATAACTCATGCGGAGTGACAGTTCATACTGTGGAACCGGTCAGGTAGGGGACGTAACCGTTCACCGCACGCGATAAACAATGTTGCTTTAATTAAAAATTGCATTTTGTTCATAAATCGTTTTTATTTGATCAACACGTTCCTCTAATAGCGGCTCAATCAATGATCGATGAAAAAAACTTATTTCTTGAACATTAATTCTGATCGGAGGGCTATCATTACCAACACTTTGTAATTGAATGATTGAATAAAAAGAGATTTGAAAATTACGAGCGATTGCAATTGCAATTACTCTCCCAGCAAAATGAGGGAGTGCTTGATCGTCGTGGGGGGCAGATTCAATTTTTTACGAGTTTGTTACATTGTGCGCTTCTGTTCATAAGTATGGCCACGCTTACCGTTGATTTCAAAACATCGAAATAAAAACGATCGTAAATAATGTGATGAAATGCGTATCGTCAACAGCACATCTTCAAACAATCATAAAACTCACCGCTGATATCTGGAACGTTGAAGACCAAGTCTTGAAATTCGATGTTTACGGCTGGCCAATGTGGCAGGTATTTAAGCGTTCGCAGAGAATCCTTGCGTTGTCTCCGCGTGGATGGCTCTTCTTCCACACTTATTTCGTCGGACGAATACTGCATTGTTCGTCTGTGACTTGGAACACTCGACGAAAGTCTTTAAAATTTTCAAACTTTTGAAATAATTCACGGAAATTGCATTTCCCTTCGAAATCACTTGGCAGCTCTTACGAGTCAATCACGCACTTAACTGTCGATTACGAAACACCACTCTGGAATGAAAACGAAATGAAATTTTTAGAATGAAACGTGACTTGCGACCACTGTCGGTTTATCGCATTGATATTCTCACAGCAGAGACAATCGAGAGTGCTTATCATCGGAACGCGTTCACTTTCATGACATTTCAAATTCCGATGAATGCACACTTTGTTGCTCTCGGAGAATGATTGATTTCCGAAGTCAAAGGAGTGACACTCGATCTAGAGAACGATGCGATAATTCTCGCTACGGTGACATGTAATTGATTAAGCATTGAAGGAATTCGCATAATTAACCGAGCCGTCACCATGTCAAATCAATTGGTCGCGCTAATCGCTTCAAATGATCGAGCATATTTCCCGAACGGGAACCCAATGTATTTCCCTGTCATCGTTTCCTGAACGATCGAAAATGTTGTCACAGCCGCAGTTGGTTTCCATTATTGCGTCTCAGTGCTGATAAACGACGTTAAACGCACAATTGTTTCACAGTTATGTTTTTGCCTTTGCGTAGAAAATTGACGTGAAACCGAAGAGCGCAAAATCAAAATGCATTATTGCCACAATTACCGTCGGTCAATAACTGGGCAAATGCTACAATTGGAATTGCGTCGATATCGTTAGCTGAGCAATCGCCGGGCCCCGCAATTGATGCAGTTGGTTTCAGTGGGTCGGAGCAAAGTCAATTGGAAAATCGTGGAAACGATGTGCACATTGTGGATGTTTTCGTCCAATTGGCAATCGAGTGTTTTCGAAATTATTACGACTGTGTTCGATTACGCGATAGCATCAAGCGAATTGAACTTGGAAAGTTCTTCGTAAAGAGAATTATTACGTGATTTGTAAATGACGCGCGCCGGTTTGAGCGCTTGAATTCAGGCCAACTGGTTTGTTTGACCCCCAATGTATTGATCGAATGCCCATTTGGTCGACTTGCATAGACCTTGAACGTTGCGTACGATTGCATAATGAATGGGACAATTTTCCACACAAAACGTTCTTAATGAACGCAAATTTACCAAATCCATCGCTGCACTCGGATTCGAATTCCCCAAGGGTACACCCCTCCCATCCTTCGGTGCCTCTCCCACATTGACATTTTTGATCAACGAAATTCGAAATGAATGCAAACGAATGTATTCGAATTCAATTTGAAATTCAGTGAATTTGAAAATACAATCGACGAATCAGCAATTCAAATAGGCCGTTCGGACCGATCGAGTCGTGCGGTGAAAGAGGACTTTGTTGTTTATTCAAAACATTCTGAACAGCCGCTGTTGTCCGGGTCGAATCGATCAACAACCGCGCCATTGTCACTTTTTGACTATTCCCAGAAATTGCCTCTTCTTCCTCTCAACGTGAAGACCGTTTCGATTGATGACAAAAAACGAAAAAAAAAACAAAATGAGATCCGCTCAGTTGCCTCATCGAGTTCCTCCCAAAGCAAACATTCTTTTGAAGCGATCGTAAGCTATTTGCTAACCAAAATATTGTCAATGTTGCAGCGGTCGACAAACGAGAACACCGTTTCGAATCAAATGCTCACATTAACACAAATTATTGATATTGCTCTGCGTTTTACGATTATTATCAACCAATCAATTGCCCATTAATTGTATGTCATTTACGATCCGCCGAGAATCATTCAATTCAAAACACTCGTTGAATTCATAATTTACGTAATAACAATTATTAGCTGGTTTTATGCAAGTCTTCCGTGCGTTATTTATAAGCTTTTCAATTGAAATTGTGAAATAGCGCGTTTCGCATTCGGGGATGCGGTCTGGAGTTTTCCAACTTATAATTTGCTTTAGAAAATTCGAGTCTTGTCCATTGCGGAGATTGTTGCACTTCCTGCAGTGGATTTCAATCAGACGCATTGCTGCAGCCCTTGAAAACAAGTTGAAAAAACAAGTTGAAAAAACAAGAGGCCTCTGCTCTTAAGGCTTGGCTCGTTAAAATTGATACATGATCGCAAGTTCATCGATGAGGACCATCGATAAACCAACGACAACACCTTAATCGAACAATGAACCGGTCGATCCATTCCTATATAAACTATTCTGCGAACAATCACCACCAAATTCAATATTCTTCGAAGGTTGTTTTGACATTGCGCCAAAGGTCAGCGTCTGTGAATGCGCGGAAATTTTCTCAAAACGAGTAAACAATTGCCAAGAACATGAGAGTATTGAGAAAGCAGATATTCGTTGAGGCCGAGTGAATGATCATTCGATAGTTGATCATTCATCACTTTGGCTGATTGGTCAATGTGCTTACACCATTCGAGAAATATACTCAAATATTGATATTGAACTCGTTCTTTGTCGAGAATGTTTTCGGTGGTCGGCATTCGACATGAATCGCCTTGCCATTTAAGAATCGACTCGAAGTCACTTGAACGCCAAGAAATTCTATTGTGAATGACCATTGACTTGACAAACAAGCCGAGACCCTGGAGGCCAATTCACTTTCATTCGGTCGTAATCGGCGCTAAGCAACCGAATTCCACACGATAACCGCCCCAGATTAGTAAACACATTGCGTCCAACTAACTGTGTAATTGTGATTCATGTCGATTTCCGGAATGTCAAAGTCCACTCGGTGATTCGACTTGGACTGTCGCTCAAATGTGAAATGTTGCGCTGGCGGATTGCAAATGAAAATTAAATGCTGCTCTATTTCGCTGTGACGTCATGACTTGCATGCACATTTTGGCCTAAGGCCATCGACTGTCACTCAGGCCATTTATGTCTTATGCATATTTTGCCGATGGATGAACTTTCTATGTCGCATAACATTTGGAATAATTTCTGTTAAGTCAATCCCATTCAATATTCATATCTTCCGGTTCAGTTTCGTTTGAAACTTTATCGTTTTGTTTGTTTTGACTTGTTTTCTCGTCATCGATTTTCTCAAAACAAGCACGACACACACACACACACACACACACACGCACACGCTTGGCCGCTAGATTTAGCCAAATGTCGTTTTTGTTGTTGCAATTCGTCATTTGACAAAATTTTGATTCTATTTTTGTTTTGATTCCTCTCTTTCTTGTTTATCTTTTGCCGATTTCGAATGACTATTTGTTTTTCTCGAGAGCAAGAAGACATTAGCGTTTGATCATGGAATTTGTGGATTTGCGTCAGCATCCTCTTCAACGAATTTGGTCGCCTAGAAATGGTAAGCGTTCTCCTCCAGACGGCAGACAATCAACACTCCACTCATTTACGCAGTAACTGATTCATTATGCGTTCAGCTTGCAATTTCAATGCTTTTCGACTAACTGATCCACAAAATTGCATCGACAAATGTATATTTCGAATCCACTTGACTTCAACGGAAAATTTGTGTGATTTTGTTGCAAACCGAATTTATCGCCAATTAGTAAAACGAAGAGAAATCTCAATTACCAAGAAATGCACCACTGCACACTGC
This sequence comes from Lestremia cinerea, assembly GCA_027564135.1. NCBI lineage: Eukaryota > Metazoa > Arthropoda > Insecta > Diptera > Cecidomyiidae > Lestremia > Lestremia cinerea. Next base: position 16,442 of record JANSTV010010896.1, read on the forward strand.
ACTGCAACGAACAACAAACTAACGAAAAATGTTTATTCAAACTGAATTGATGCACGCACACGTTCTACATTCAAAGCGCAGAGAATCAGTCGACGTCGCGTCTTATCGTCG
>JANSTV010011007.1:0-16550 GCA_027564135.1 Lestremia cinerea
CGGTTGCCCGCTCGCCCGCCTGCCACTCGGGCGAATGAAACAATCTGAGATGCTGTTGACATTTCTACTTGAAAACGTTGAAAGAGATTACTCGCAATGGAGCCGCCGTGGTAATGTTCTGACTTGTGCAAGGTCAGCGCTATTGTTGAATGCCTTGCCATTCTTCTCGGTGGATGCTTCATGCGCTGGCAACCGGAAGCAAGGGAACGCTCAGCTTTGCTTTTTGCTCTCTTTTCTCTCTTCCTTGAAATTGAATTTTGATTTCATTCCCGAATTCGATGAAATCCCTCAAATTCGAGAATTATAACAAGTCAACTACTCCGCTCACGATCCCAGCCAATCGGAAGTAAATAATTATATCGCAGTTTCTCGGTTCTGTTTCGAAAAATTGAATGGAGAAGGCACTTTGCAGCGCAATAATAGCGCCGGAGACGACGCTGACGACGACAAGACTTTGGAAAAAATGCAATTTTCTGCTCGTTGAGTGATTTCATTTCGTTCGTTTGCCTTTTTTCCATTATGTTCTCCATTCTCGATCCGGATTCACCTTCGCCATCGTTTTGTTGCCGTTTCTCAACTCGTAATTGTGCTCACGTACATCCATCTCGCCGTCAATACGCCATGCCAGTCGCTGCCACACTACTTGACAACATGTTGTTCGCATTGTGTGTGTGCCGTAGTTTCTCTTTGCGATGGATTTAAAAGCAATTTCTGCAAAATAGCAAGCGACATGTATTACTCCCGCCAGCGACCTTCTCCCCTCTGGCATATTCGCGTCACATCGCTGAAAGTGAGAAGCGCTGCTGAGAATGCAAGAGTAATTCCCCACCGAACGGATGTCCGTAGTTTGACACCGTTCATTGATGTCAGTGTGACCCACTTGAATGGGGCACTGGACCTTCAGGGTTGTTCGCTCTGGTGTGCATTCCTGATTTAATGCTCGAGCTGGAGGCGAAGCATCATAGTGACGAGATACAACGAGAACATCGAGGAAGATTTTAGCGCGAGAAAGCCCCACTGAAAAGATGTGTCTGCGCATCACCGCAGGGGACCCTGTTGGACGTCGAGAATTTCATCGATTTCAGTGCGATGCTGTTCGTTGTTCAGGATTCTTCAAGTTCTTAGAAAGCATCCTCTGTCAATTGAGCTACTCACGGAGCACACGCCCAATATTGAAGCAGTGATTGGAACGCATCAATTTCATCCGAACCGAACTGATTCTCTACTCTCGTCTCCCCAGCTTTCAACATGGCTTTTGATTCAAATTTAATTTGCATTTGACACCCGTCGAGCGAAATATTACGATTCGACGTCCCGCTGCCAGGATACAGAGAAGCACCAAGCAACAAAGAGCAGTTCGAATTGCATGCATCAACTGAGCACTGGACAATGGTTCCCAAATGAGTCTCGAGCTTTCTCCTCTTCTCGTTATTTGCACTTCAATCATCGGTCGATATCGCACTGTTTCGATGTCAATAACGGACAAGAAATTAATAAATTTCCTTCTTTAGTGGTACATTTGGGACTGGACGATTTCCCGGCGAAACTCATAAATGCCAAGGCTGGAGCGAGTCTCCTGTGAAATGACAGAATGGAATCACGAACTGGAAATTTCTTGACAAATGTGCCTTCGACTCTCTCCGAATTCGCTGCGTTCACCTTCGAATACACCCTCGAAATGCTCAAGCCGTAATGCGACCCGACATTCGCGGCGGACATAAAATGCGATTCAATGCGACGTTCGGATTGACCCGAACCATCTGAACGTGTCCTTGGGTCACGTAACGAATAAAGTCGGTTTATCGATATCAGATTTCCGAATTATTTCTCTGGAGGCTCCCGTTTCGTACCGCCCGTGCTGCCCCACTCCACTGCACTATCAAATGGCTTGTCGTCAGCGACATCGAAAAGACGTTCAGCGTATTTCTCGAATTCTATTTCGCTCTTCTCGGATCCGACGTCGCATCGAACCCATCCCCGCCGAAGGCATAAAAAATGGCAAAATATTTTTATTGCAAAAAGGCAGAAACAGAAAGAGAGAGAAGAATAAAGAAAAGACGAAAGAAATTGGGTATTTCAGTGCAGAGTGCATCGCATCGCTGCGACGACTCTTGGTATTGTTGCGCCGCGCGTTGGCTGGCTGACGGTGCGGCGGCGGTTTGATCATCGGACGAATCGGGTTGTTCTCGTTCGTTTGGCTGTCGTCGTCAAGTGCTTTGTGCGATGTTCGCTTCGTTATGCTATTTGATACGCTTCTGTAATTTCATTCGACTCAACCATTCGCCCAGCAGCCCCACCCCGGCCCACCATCTGACGATGCAACACGATGCAATTTCATAACATTTTCGCAGCTCGACGAACTGCGACGACGACCGCTTCTTGTTCGAGTTAATGCTTGCGTCGCGTGCAGTTGAATTGGAGGATTTGGAAAAGCTGTAATTCTGGTTCGGATGTCGGAGCGCCGCAGGAGACAGTAGGAATCGCCGGCATCAGCTGGTGTGCCTCACTCGCACACAAGGAGATTTGGGTGACGCAATTTCTGTCGGGAGGCGACTTTGTGAACTAACGCCATTGGCATATGATGGAAGAGGTACGAAGTGCGAGACAACCGAAATGCGTTTCGATTTGCGATGCGGTTGAAATCATCCTCTCTTTTTCTAAAAAAATAGCGAAAACAGAGACAATAACCGAAATAAGAGCGCACAACATTTATTTCAAAGAGCGTGCGAAGAACAACATCAACTGGGTGGCGGTCGCTGGACGACCGTAGATTCGGCAAGGGCTAGTCACGCTGGTGAAGGTGCTGGTGAATGGTGTTGGTGAAAAGTACTGTGGCGGGACAGCCGGGTCAAACATTTTAAATTGGGTTCCGCAAGCCTTTGAGAGACAGAAGTCAGTCAACGGTTGATCTGAAAACAGCCAAGACTGAGATCGCCATTCTGACGACCTGAAACAAGAAGGAAAGATAGAAAGGCCAACGGGTCGCGAATACTCCTTACGTTCGAGAATGTCTCCAGACGGCAGCTCATCGCCGATAGTCCGAAGGCTTTCAACTGCCGAGACTGCTGCGATGCTCGCATCATCATCAGCAGCTGGCGGCGTGCTTGGGGTGGGTGAATGTACCATCGGGAGTCTGTGAAGACTGATGGCGCGATGGCTTCCAGATTCATGCTGGCCAACTCGCCGAAAAGACAGTGGATGAACAGCTCACCGACAACGCCACAACTCACCATGAAATTCTGAATCAACACGAAGGAACCCGTCTCGGAGTTCTGCGGGAAGGGAGTTATTTGAGGGGCCGCAAATCAGCAGCGCGAGGGAGCTTACCAAAATCATTTGAAACAAGCCAGTGCACAGGCCGACGACCGTGCCTACGGCCGTGATGAAAATCGCAGCGCTGGCCACCTCCGCGAATTTGAGGAAAATTCTGGAAAATTCGATTGTGTTTTGCGGACCGTTGACTGGGACGCGAATTAACTCACCCCAAGATCTCGTGGTGAAACAACACGGCTTCAATCAATTGCTTCTCCAAATGTCGAGAGTCCACCGGAGGCGTCTTCAAAGAAGACAATCTGTGCGAGAGGAAAGTTAAGCGCTAGGGATGGGCTAGCGGGAGAGTTCAAGACGAGTCTTACCGGTCGCCAATGCTTGAGATGAACGATCGCAAATCAGTCGAGCAGGCGGCAATGAAGACGCAAACCGCGATGAAGATAGAGTCCGTCACGGCCAGAGCAACCCAAGCGCCGGCCACGAGCAATAAGCCCAGGAAGTACCCGATCTGGTACCCGGGCGACTGCGAGACATCCATCAGCGGGAGCTTGATCTTGAAGGGCAGAACCCACGAGGACGCAGAGTACCTACCGTACAGGACATCGACGAAGGCAATCGCGATCGGGGCAAAGGGAAAGAGCAAGACTATAGCGCCCATGAAAATGGTCATTCCCTTCGTCAACAAGTCGCAGGCTCTCGCCGCTCGACTGTACAACCGAATCGAAATCATGTTTACACCTGTGATGGGGTTCGAACGTCAATGAACGGGTTCAGCGGAGTGCTCAGAGTACTCACGTCGATCGACGATCCGCTGGATGTCGTCTAGAACCTGGTTCACTTCCTCCATGTGCGACCAAAAAACGTAGAACTTGACAAGGGCCTGAGTCATTCCTTGGAGCACGTAATAGACGTCGGTGGTGTCGGTCAGATCGACTACATTCGCCACGGCGTAGTTTAACGAGGGGATAGCAATCGCCCCCGTGGCCAACATCCAGAACCAAGGCCGCCAGCTTGTAGCTTCGCCCGGAGGAACCGTCGACAATCCGGCGATTTTCAGAATAACTCGATTCAATCGAAAAATCACCGGCGGCACTGAAGTTGTCTCCATCGAACTGTAATTGAACTGTTGGATGGCGAATGCGTCACTGCGATCATCCAAACAGGTTGTAAGTCGCTTCTCACCTTTCCTGATGTTGAACGCTGATTCCGTTAAGAAATGAAAACGTCTGAACCTCTCAACGATCCAATCAGAATTGAAACTTCGCGGACGCTGAATGGAACTATTGGTTCATCCGAGATTTCGTTCATTCGAACTAAATTGCCGGTAATTTAGTTTAAGCGGCTCGTAATCCAAGATATAATTGCGATAATCACCTCCAATTTCGCCGGTGACCATGAACGGGGCAGCCCCACCGGTGGGCAGGACGTTCTGGTTGTGAGTAAATGGCTGTAATTCGGGACAGAGGCCGCGATGGAACATGCAATTAAGAAACGAGAATAGACGATCGAAATGACGCAGCGGCGAGGCCTAGTAATTAGAGCGACCGGGCGGAGGAGTGTCCATGTGGACGTGGGAAGCCGAGTTTCGAAGTAAGTGGGGAATTCGAATGGCGACGAGTGAGGCATGGATCTGAAAAGTCAAGAGACTTTGGAAAAGAGTGGTTAAGACAGCCGAGGCGGAAGAAAAGTGGATCAGGTGATGACTGAAATGAAATTAGTTTTCTTGAAGACTGTGAAAGGCCATCCAGTCCATGCCTTGTGATACAGTGAGGAATGCAGTCCAGGAGATCGAGGCTGATGATGCTGACCATTCCCTAGGAAGGAGCATGATCGGCTGCAAGACGTTCATTCTCATCGGGAATGGCAAAAAGTCGAATACAAAATCCTCCCAACAAATCATTGAAGACGATCCGTGAGACCTCATTCGGTTCAACTGCAAAACTAACTTCTCACTTTTCGCTTTTCGAAAGAAAGGCTCACAAATCCATTCAGCTTGCAGTTTTGACCACAATTCACCAAATGCAGTCCGCAATCACGTCGCCTCAAACGAAATGCCATTCGATTGAGGACGAAGGAAGGAGAAGGAAGGAAGGAAGGATGGCGCACCGCACCCATTCAGCACCGATCAAAGAACGACCGAAAATCCCAAGCCGAAATTTACATTCGCAACGCAGTGAAAGCTCAGATTATTCATCTCCGGATGGTAAAGTTTTTGGAAAAACTTCTGCTTTTGCGACAAAGTTCAGTCGGGAATCAATTGCAGACGGATGGCGAACGAAAGCAAACGAAAAATTTACAAATATTCCAAGCCAAGCATTCATCAAAAGAACTAATTAAATGAGATTTGCCAACCATTGGGCTCCTCCAAGCGCATCGTTCGCTCCATCGGCAACGACCATTCATTTCAATTTCGTGCAGATTTTCCGACGACAAATTCATATTCATAAATTAATGTCGTATTAATATGGCTGCAGATCCAATGGAATCGCATACGGTGTCTTGGGGTGAGCATTCGATGACGAGCAGGTGTTGGGCTGCTGGCCTGAGACACCCCACGATGGGCAGCCCGGGTCAGAGCTATCATTCTTACTCACTCTGTCCCACAGTCCTGCTTCACCCCACGCAATCGGAGCATATTGAAACTCAACCAACCAATTTAATAACAGTTAGCTCCCAAAGCACGTACCACATTTGAATAGTCATAGTTTGAAATTAAGAAGCGTCGTCGCATCCTTCGAATTGCGAATAATGCGGATCCGTTCTCCCCCACCTCGCCCTTCCCTCGCACCCAAGTCGAACCTAATTATAATGCGAGATTTCCTCAATAAATCCATTCTTAGAAGAGAACGGGCCCTGGAAGCAGCCATCATGGCACGGTGAGAGAGCGAGCGGAGCGAAGCCAGTATGGAATGAGCGAGTCTGGCATTTGGCGTTGGCTGCGTTTAAGCGAAGAGCAGAGAATGCGTGCAGCTACTGCTTCGTGTGCGGAATGAAAAGACGGATTTCCTTCACAATTCTCACCGAATTCCCCAAAGAAATTGGATCAATTAACAATTCATTAGCAATGCCACTGTGCATTTGCAATGCCATTCATTTTCCGCTGACGCGAATCGCGTTCTGGTGTTGCTACGTGATCCTTTTATGCAGTCGTTTAGCGCTATGAATGACACATGCTGCAGCGAATAAGCAGAAAATGTGACGATAGGACGCTTACATTCATCCCAAACCAAAGACCGAGACTTCAGGAAGCTCGAATGAGTTGTGAGGCCTCCAATGGTAACCGAAATCACATGGAATGTTCGGCACGATGACGAGCAATTAGGCACAGTACATTTGCCAAGGTCGTGGAGCTCCCGAAATGGCAGCGATATCGCTGTCGTTCCAGTCATCGCTGCGGCACTGAATCACCCCGAACGAGCATATGTGAGCGTCACTCATCAGGAAATTTGATGGGATTTTGAGTGTAAGCCGAGAGAACATTTCCATCGTCATCGTGCAAGCCATATCTCCCTCCTTCTCTCCCTTCCGGCCCCCAACCAATCTCACGCATACAAACTGCGTGTTTTTCTTCGCAAAAATATTGATTTTGAATTTTATTGTGTGAATTGGATTGGATTTTAACCGGAATGGTTTTGAATAATGTGACTGCCTTCAAGACGAGAGACATGTCACTCCACGGCCTGCATGACACTCGGTTGAAGTTAACAAAATTTATGATTTGTTTCTTCACCCTCGGATGTTGTCATTGTTTCAGAGTGATGTTTTGCTGTCAAACCAAGTCGGGCGAAAGGTGTTCTCGGCGAAATCTTGATGTGTTTCGATTTTATTGGCGTGCCTGGGTTGTAAATCAACTATGAAGGGATTTTATCGTTTTCCACTTTTTCTTCGTTTTGCGACGTCGGATGGGAAGTGTGAGGGGAGCTAGAATGGATCCCGCGATGCCCGTTTTTTGGACTCACTCACACTTTCTGCAAGTCGAAAATTGCCAAGGCCTTGGCTCTGCATATGTATGGCTCAGTCAGGACTCAACGTAACGCAACGTAAATTACCGTTATCCCGCGTGCCAATCTCAATAATCACAAACCGTTAATTATTCTGTCATCGAATCGCTTTGAGAGTGAAACAATTCGTTGGAATTAACTCATTTAACTAGAAGACACGCAAGCACCGCGCACAAACAGCATTCGCCGCAGAGAACGCCTTGCTTGCAATAGATTTATCGCAATGCCATGCATTACGATGTGCAATCGCTTGCAATGCGAATGTCACACATTTGGAATGAATTATTTTCTTGGATGTTTACCAAAACGACGAGACGCACGGACGCTTCGGCGGAGCCGTGTCGTTGTTTGTGGTTTCTCGGCAATTCACGAGGTGACGGTGATCGCTAATGAGTTTTCTGTTTGGCTGCTGACACATTTATGGTTGCAATGCGGAGGAGCAACCGCCAGCGTAAACGATCCGCACCAGCGACGACCAACGTCACGTCAAGGCGACGGATGGATGGAGCACTGAGAATGGAGCGTGATTTCAAAAGCAGGTCAAAACAGGCAACAGGACGCATCCGTTAATCATTTGGCATTAGCCACATTCTTCGATTGCGCCCTCGATCGCATGACAGATCACTTTGTTCGCTTCCAACCAAGTTTAATGACACAATAATAGTGCCTGTTGAGCTGAACGCAATCTATTTTAATGTTGATGAGCCCCGAACACACACACATATGCACACATACGAACACATTCTCACTGGCACACTCACTCCCACACCGACACACATGAAGTTTAAACGATGTCAATTAAATATAATGAGGTTGAACGCCAGGTATTTATTCAAAACAATACTCCGCAACGGCGATAATGCACGAGAGTACAACGCATCATCAACGATATCATATTCCAATCTTGCCAAGATATAATTAACAGCATTGAGGTTACCTTTTGGCGCACTCAACCATGCAAATTTATCCAAACGCCTTTGTGTTTTCGAAAGCACTCACACACACACACATCCACTCACACATACACGAACAGACACGCATACGCACACACACACACAATCGCACACACACACACAATCGCACACATACAAGCGCACAGTCTCACACTCGCTTCGACGAAAACGGCAGCGTATCTTCGGCGCACACAAATGCACTGAATGTTAATGGCATTATGCGAAACATTCACCGTCAAGCGATGATAACAAATTCACCAGTGAGTGGCTGAACTGAAGCTCATTCGCACGACATCGGTGGCAACGGCGACGGCGATGTATGTGTGTGGTTTTGGGTTTGTTGATTTTCACCGAAAAGTTTTTCCGAGCTGTTTCGCCCCGTGTCTTGTCATTTCGGAGCGATTGCTCCATAAATATGGTAATTTAATCATTACATTTGTTGAATGTTTTGCTTGTTTCGGAAGGCACGGCTGCGACTCAACGAGCCACGCGATGGGGTTGATATAAGCTTCGGTGTCAAATACATTTTGGATTATTAAGACGCCTGAATTGAATCCCGCCAATCTAAGACTCAGATCAGCTGGCTGTCAAGTTTGAGAGGCTCGGTGTGTCGAAGGGGTGGAGTGGGTTCCTCTTGAGGTCGAATCGGAGCCTGCTCAATAGGTTTGAAGGGGACAATGCAATGTACCTCCAGACTGACGCAATCACAATCGTTCATGAAGAGCCCCGATTGGCTCTGGTTTACCCGCTAAATCAAAGGTCCAGAGTGCCGGTGTTTTGCATACATACCTCTGGCATCGATATATTGAACGTAGGATTGACAGAACGCTGTAATATTGGCCGACGTTATGGCTGTAGCTAACGCCTTCCGGGCAAATCGATCACTCTCTTAAGCGAGTCTATCGAGCTTGGTTTCCTTGTCTGATATACCTCAGCTAGCGTGGAGGTGGCCAGTGCGATGTATTTTGAGGCGCGCGTGTTGAAAACGGTACACACGAACGAGAGGCAACTGCTTTCTTCAAGTCCTGCAGCAATTTATAGCATTTAATTGAAGTCGTTAGAATTGGACCAGTGTCAAAGAGTCTCCATCGCAGGAGGTGAGTGGAGGAGAGGAATATTGATTTTCTGTTGAATTCAGTGAATTCTTATTCAAGCTCAGAATCCCGCGTTATTGACGTCACCAGCGAGAGGGCGATAATTCGAGAATTGACAGTACAAAATTGGAATCGAGACCGTCTTCTTCTTTAAGGTCTCGCGTCGGTTCGCTACAGCTCGTTTTACCGGTTTTCGGCTCGAAGATAAAGGTCGAAGCCGCTCTCATGATTTTGCTAATTACGACAATTAATGAGCTGACATTGACGCATGTGTCGTCCTTTTCCTCGCGTCTAATTTGATCAATCATTGCTTGACCATTGTTTATGAAAGAATGCCGTTGCGGCAGCGTCGATTCTGATCAAACCCCCATTTTGGTTATGGCTGTTGTTGTGGGTCGACCGAACGGGTTTTCACAACCAATCGATCTCTCCTCTGACTTTGAGGTACGGTTCTTCTCAAAGAAATGCATTCAATCAGTAGCTCATCCTACGTGAGAAGTTGAGTGTCAGCCGCAGCCCATCGAGGAAACCAGAACTTCTCCCAAATCAGAGGCGATGCGACCTCCGGTCCGACGACCAACCACGAGGAACTCAAACGTCGGACTAACGTTCGAACCGGCAAGAACAACCCCCCCTCCCGGATATTTAATCACAGTGGCTCGCCTCCATTCATTGACACCGTCAATTACGAATTGATAATGAACGGAGGGCCAGCGGCCAGTTAATAGTCGGCCATTTACGCAACCTCACCATCCCAGAATTCCACTCGACTTTGGCCGTTTCATAATTGAATGTTTCGCCGCTAAACGTTCCGCCGCTTTTGTCTCACGTCACAATCACCCACTCAGTTGACCGCAGAAGCGGAGCCAGTCGGAGTGCTGTGACCAGATCTCGAGCCATATGTGCCGACCGTCCAGCAATTGATTTCGAACGTTTGGGGATCGAATTGCCGGCAATTATTTCGGGCAAGCGACACCCCGAGTCAGTCGAAACAGTTGAAAATTCAACGCTTCTATCGCTTGAATGAATCGCGATTGGTCTTCGGCGCACGCAGAAACCGTTGCGTCGTTCGCAGGTTCGGACGTCTTTTGTGCCACCTCGAAGCTCAGTTTTGAGACGGAAGGAAACGATGGTTCGCGTGAAAATTCGAAATTTGTGTTCAAGTGCGTCAATTGGTGTCGTTCGCGAGAGACGATCAGTTGATCCTTTCTCTGGTGTTGTTTTTCGGTGTGAAATTGAGGGGCGTGAGATCGTGGGAAGCAATCAGATTCAACTTGACGGGCAATCGGGATGCAACGAGGCCAAATTTCAATGCATTTTCACCCGAATTTAGTCTCGCTACGCTCTGAAAGGCCGTTGATTCCAGCAACGGACGATCCACGCTCCCTCGTTTTCCGTCATCTTTCAGGGGTTTTCAAGCGGTGATGAAAGCGACAGCTTCTCTCACGCGACCTGATTCGCAACGAGCGAGACACCCGTCGGTACGTGGTAAGCATTTCTTTTTGATGAACCTGTTTGTGTCTTCCAGCAAAAACGCGGATGCGATGACAGCCGGTTAAGCTTTGACCAAAGCGGAGTGCGGTGACTGTTGGCGGATTACATTGGACTGAATGCATCGGTGAAATGACAAGGAGACTTTGCCTAAACAGAAACTGGTCATCGGATGTCCGAATTTCGCACAGCAGAATAAATACATTGAAATTAGGCCCCTCATCGAATTAGTTTCATTGCCTCCATTCTGACCCCTGTAGTCCCTGCTCACAGTGCGATCGATTGTCCGACCCCTTCGCGATCGCTTTTTCTGAGAGCGATCGCAGAAAAGCAGAACCCCCCACGTCTAAATATTCCACACAATCTCTTAACTCTCTCCCCAGAAGCCCAAAATTGCGGTTCAAGCTTGACCCCCTCGTGAAGAGAAGAGAAGCCGCAGCAAAACACTCCCATCGCTTTGTCGATTAATAGACTTATTTGACTTTTAACCGTTATTCAATCAACGTCGCTGCGACCAGCCATCACGGCCATTTACGATTAACAATTCACGCACAAGGCGTAACCTACGTCGGTGATTGCTGATTCGAAAGTCAAAAGTCCCGCACCTTTTGCCCCAACGCAGGAAGAGCACAGAATTGAACGCCCCGAATTCGAACTTTGAGCCGCGACGAGGGCTGTGGAATGAGAACCGCTCCCTCTCCCCACAACGCCCCTTTCCCACGAGGTCGCGTTGCTCAGTGACGGCAGGTGTGTGCGAACGATCAATTAACGGTTAATTCCCGGCAATCAATTCCATTGAACGACGCCCCGAGCGAGGCGTGGAATGCACTGTTCATCGTCGCTACTATTTTGACTGCCGACGCGCCGTCGAAGCCATCACAAAGCTTTGAGGCGTTGCGAGAATCAGACGTTTAACCAAAAAGTCCCGGAAAGATGGTGCAAATCCTCAGAATGAGTCAAGTCATGTTGAAGATCGCTGGACTGGCACCAACGCCGTGGGTCATTCCGTTCTACAAATTTCTGCCGTATTTCTGGTTGACTGCTGCTGGAGCTATCATCTTGCCGTGCGTCAACTACGTCGCGGCGAATCTTTCCGACTTGACGGACTCCACCGACGCTGCCTATGTGCTGGCCGGCAGTACTCAAACTGCAGCTAAATTCTACGTGTTTTGGTCGCACATAAAGGAAATCGGGCAGATCCATGGCGCCTTGCAAACCATCATCAATCGACGTAAGTACAGCCATCGGCATCCAAGTGCTCTGAAGATGATCTCGAATTGGCTTCTCCAAGGTACGAATTTGACATCGATCAAGATCTATCAGCACGCAACGGAGACTTGTGAATACCTGACCAGAGTCACCGTCATTTTCATGGCGGCCGTCATCTCGCTGGGCGTTACGGCACCGCTCGGCTTCGTGCTTATCGAATATCTTCAAGGCAACATCTCGGACGAAGCATGGAAGTTGCCGTACAAAATTAAATTGCCTTCATTAGATGTGTCGACGTCACCCGGATACCAAATCGGCTACTTCATTGGAGTCTCCTTCGGTGCTGGCGCCTGGCTCATTTGGTCGACGGTCGATCCAATCTTCTTTGGCCTTTGTTTGTTCGTTGCTGCCTGTCTGAGAGACCTGCAGTCGATGATGTCCAGTATTGGAGAGCAGTAAGTGGCTACGTGAGCACTACTCCCTCTCTCCGCCAAAAATTACCACTTTGCTTCACACAGGTTGTCAGCGTTTGAGAGACCACCGGATGACTGGCAATCCGTCGAGAAGAAGCTCGTTGAGGTCGTTCGCTTCCATCAAGAGATTTTGCGGTAAGTGCAAAAACGACTCGATAACGTTCCACTCAACTCCAGAAATCTGCAGAATCTTTCAAGGGCTGTCGGAAGTGGCAAGTGCGATCGTGTTCGTAATGGCTGCGTGTTCTGCGGGCGAGCTGTGCACCGCATTATTTCAAATAATTCTGGTGAGTTCGAGACCAGAACTTCCAATCGGAAGACAGACGATTGAACTGAGCTTTGCTTTCAGAACAGCGAGTCGGGCTCTTTTATGATCATTCAGAACATGGGCGTAGCAAACATCGCCTTTGCAGAACTTTTCGTCTATTGCTACTTCGGTGAAATGATCAGTGCGAATTTGGAGGCGATCGCAGACGCCGCCTACACAGAGACCGCTTGGTACAACTGTCCACCACGACTGAGGCGTCACTTGGCGCTGAGCATCATCACCGCTCAGCAACGCCGTGAGTTGAGCGGCTTTGGGCTGGCAGTCATGAGTTGTCGGATGGAGACATTTGCGGGGGTGTGCTCATTCCCTTTCGAGCGCCGTTCGAAGAGCCACTCATTTTTGAATTGCTTTCAGATTGTCAAGACAGCGATGTCCGTTCTGGCCGTCTTCAGATCGACGATCGACCAGTGAAAAGCGATTCAGCCCAGTTCACCTTCAGAAACTCTTCAACCAACACCATTCACCATTCACTGTTGTCAGCACCGTCACTCTCACCATTCAATGTGGAAGATTCGAAGGCAATAAAAATAGAAGTTCAAGCATGAATTATTATTTCATTTCGAATCGTGCGACACATCAAGTGGTTTTATGCGATCGATCTGCCGCGACGGACAACAATGACGGCATGAATTTGAAAAAACTACGACGCAGACCGTGGAAGCTCATCGTTGGATATAATCAGCCAGTGGCGTCAAGAGATGCTGCAGGATTTTTGGTGGAATCGTCTCTCGACCTTGAGAATCTCGTTCTGCACCAGCAGCACCCTCTTCCCGTACACAAAATCCATGTGATTCCAACCTTCGAAACGACTGATGGCCACAATGCGCTTGGGAATTTTCCGGATGAGGAGCGGAACATTCTGTGTTTCAAAGGATATTAACTAATTAGCAATGCATGCTCCCAACAAAGCCACGACTCGAACACACCTCTTTCGGATTCAGCCAATCCGTCGTGCCGTAAATTAAGTGAATTCTTGTCTGGATATTCGAGAAATTGTACTCGGGCGGAGTGCCGCGGCCGTACAGCTGCAAATTCCGACTCTCGCCGTGGTTGAATTTGAGGAATTGGCCGGCCAAGGTGATCTGGCCGTAATGCAGCATCTGCTTGAAGCTCGCACCGGCCGGGCAGTGGGTGAAGATGTTAGATAGCAATTCCTGGAATGTCGATTGGCGCTTGATAGCCATGCCAAGGGGTGCTGGGATCAAGATAGAGCTTACGTTGTAGTAGTTGTCCGGGCCGGGTCCGAAGATCACCGAGTAGAGACTCTCGCAGAGGCCATCCACGACGGGCATCTTACAAACGAAGCCAACCGCTTTGTAGAGCGACGAGAACGGACTCATTTCGGGGTTGAGTGTCCATTTCGCTACAGCCTGGCGTAATGCGTCAGTATCAGTGTCTGGCTGAACAGAACGATGAATGCTCACCTCAATCGTTTGTGTATCGTTTTCGACGTTCTTCAGCAGCTCGGTCGGGTAGAATGGATGATTGTTCTTGAATATGACGGCTAAGCACATCGCGTGGACTACCTTGATCTTATCGTTGTACGCCGGCAGCGAGGTGAGCAGGACGAACACCGAGGTAGTGCCTTGGGAGTGTCCGATGTATGAAAGCCGTCTCTGTCGCGTCAGCATTAAAATGTAGTCGATCATAGCCGGCAGATCGTAGATGCCTACCTCGTGCCAACTAAAGTTCCAGAACTCGGAGTCGTCGGGATCGAGTCGTGTGTGATTCCGGGAAAATGTATTTCCACGGGAGTTGCCCAACCAGACGTCGTAGCCGCGATCGGAGAAGTAGAACCCTGAAAGACGCTGTGCAATAATAAGGTCTGATCTGCTCACGAAATGTCTGCTGTTTCATACCTTCTGCGCGTTGCTTGCCCATCGCTAGGTACACTGGTGCGGAATCAAACATACCGTGCATGCAGAGCATGACTTTCCTCCCCTCGCCGGCACGTGTGTTGACATTTCGCGTTGGAATGCGGTAGAGGCTGAGGATGTAGCCGTCTTGGGTTTGGACCGAGTGTCGCTCGGCTGGGTAGCCCTCCTCACGGATCATCTCCAGCTGGATTTATTTAGAAGAAGAAAACGAATCGAAGATAAATCAGCTCAACTCACCACAATGTCACCCACGGAAATGCCATGCGTCCCAAAAAGAATGAACAAGATGAGGTGCTCGCTGCCTCGATTCATTGTGCTGTCGATGTGAATTCGACGGAGCTCACTGGCAGAATGAATGGAAGGCAATATTTCTGCGCCGCCAGACTTGCGCCGGATGTCACTGATATCATCGCTGGCAGCCATCAATTGCTCGTCAAAATGTACTGAATCAGATAGGTAATCGGTCGGCCAACGATGCCTCGAATATCAGTCGAAAATCTGCGGTCATTTGTGGAGTGGGCTCTCTCTCGCTCTTTAATCTCTGGTTATGCCTCCAGCGCGTTGATTCATGCGTTTCCGTAAAGTTCATTCAAGCTCATCTCCACGATTTCGGTTTGGTTCTTGTTGACACGAAATGGTGGATGAATGGATCGCCTTTCATTCTCCTAAAAGGTAAGCTGACATGGTCATGTTCTGCCGAATGGAGACCACTTCGCAGGCATCGCCCTCGTCCTCTTTCGGATCATGACCAAGGCGCTCTACGTGCTTGGCTGTCTTT
Organism: Lestremia cinerea; assembly: GCA_027564135.1. NCBI lineage: Eukaryota > Metazoa > Arthropoda > Insecta > Diptera > Cecidomyiidae > Lestremia > Lestremia cinerea. Next base: position 15,475 of record JANSTV010011007.1, read on the forward strand.
GGAACGGTGACGCCCATCAAGGTGCACGCACGAAACCCAACTAAATCACCCTTCACACCAGTTTAAATCCAGCGAACAGCCTCTCAACTCTACGGCCTCGTGAATCTGCGTCCAACAAATCCGCACCCAACGGCTTGTGTTTATTTTGGTGAATAAAGACCTCTGTCGAGCCAACCTCGCACCTCTCCTGTCATTCCAATCGCCGCCAGCTTGGGAAATTCCGCTTCAAAGTGCAGCTAATGTGCCGTCAAGAGCAGCCGCAGCCAAAACGTTACTCCTCATCAACCTTTCGTCCGTCAAATCGACGGTAATTTAATAACCATATTTCACGGCGGAGCACCTAATTGGCTGCCAGCCAACGCCGGTTAATTTAAAGTACGTTTAGCTGATTCAATGATTGACCGAACGCGCAGAATGCACTCGTCATCATCAAACTGCTTAGCGGCTGTGATATATTTGACGCGCGTCTATTTGCCATGGCCACTCAACCGAGCACGAGCAGCGATCAAAAGCGCTAACAACGAAAATCGATTCGAAAATATCGCGTGGATTTTAAAATAGACGTCGATTGAACGATCGATCGGATCGAATCGAAACGATTTTCGAATGATTCGATTGATCCGAGATCGACACCAAAAATAAGTGACGATCGGCATCGGCAATAGCAAGGCGACGAGAAAACAATGTGAAACATCGGCCGAGGAGCAATGCGACGTCTTTTATCAATTCGAAAATGTCAAACGGTCATTGATAAGCCGATCGATGTGCGTGAATCGACGGTGCGGCATTCACAATGCGACGTTGCGATCGATCGTTTCCGAAATACCATCGACCGGCCGGGCACAACAATTGTGGCCGTGGATTCCGATGCGGAAGTCCAAAGAAATGTCACAACGCTTGAGTCTTTGCTCTCGCCGGCAATCGCTTAGCAAAACAGCACAAACAACCTGTGGCGATGTACGGTGCGGGTGCGACCCGATGCCGAGCAAAATCAACGCCGTCGAATACGACGCAATGTAAACACCCACTTAATCTGTCGCTAGCAGTCGAATAGCCAGAACCGAGGCAGTCGTCCG
>JANSTV010011118.1:0-48376 GCA_027564135.1 Lestremia cinerea
TTTAAATACCGCATCAGCGTCTCATTGGCCTGTCGCACCTCCATTTCACCAGCGGCAATCAATTTTCGTTCACGTCTCCGTCGCGATTCCGACTTGCTGCGCTTCTGTCGTGGGCTCTTTTCCACGCTGCTACGACTTCGAGTTGACCGTTGAGCTGGACTAGCCGTCGGATCTGACAGGGATTGCGGTTTTTTCAGCGTTTTTATCTCGCGGTCCATGTAGCTGAGGATTCCCTTCTGGATGGCTTTCTCCTCACCCCCGCCGGCGGCGCCACCTTCAGCCCCTGCCACCTCCGTCACACCATCTCCGGCACCCACCTCACCATTCTGTGTCTCTGGCACGCTGACGCCATTCTTCACCTTTCCCACCTCCGGATCCGCATCGTTTGGTGGCTGCTCGCATTCCGTTTGTAAAACAACGACATTGTTATTTTCAGCACTTCGACGCGATGCACTACGTCGATGTTTCGTCTTGTGATGATGCACTTTTGGTGGTTCGTCCATTGTGATCGATTATTTCTTATCTCATTGAATGCCTTGGTTGCCTGCACCAAAACACAAGCACGCAAACGATTTCCTCAAAACGAATGTCACCTCGTTCACAATAACATGAACGCGTCGAGTGAATGGAGCGATTTCAGGCGGGGGGCGATTGTCGTTCCTTTGGAAACCGAACGTCACAAACGATTCAACTGCTTCACATTTCCTTAAAGTTGATACCGTTCACGATACGACCGCTGCGGAGTCTCACACAACACACGAATGCATGCATCCCCATTCACCAGTCACACACAGCGAGGGTTCTGCTCTGTTTGAAATCGAACGAGAATAACGAAAATGACGTTTCCGTCAATAAAACAAACGAAATTTTCTTTTCCCGTTGAATGCACAACGCACCACACCACACCAAAACACTGTCCAACTGATGGATTATTCAAAGCCGAATCGATTGAAATTGCAGCGAGAATGACGATTGGCAATGTCGTGATTCTCGTGCAAAATACCCGACGATGATAATTCAAATGCTGAGCCTACAACATTAGGCACGAAACTGTCTCGGATTGTGATTGTTGTTGAATTGGTGACGTCCAGCGCAACAGACAAACTCAATGCGTTGAAAAACGGTTTTCGTTTCGTTCCGTTCGTCTGGGCGATCAATAAATTCAATGTGTGTGTGGCTCCGTTTCGCACACCTACATGGAACGAGCACAACCAACACACCACCATTGCGCTCACACAAGCACACGGCGAGAGCTCTTGTGTGCGAGGCACCCCTAGCAAATTGCAAAGCTCTGTCGTCATTCGAGTGTTCGTTGCATGCATTTGCGGCGCTTTCGAAGGAAGCTTCGTTTTCGAACAAAAAACTTTCGCCAAAAACATCAAGTTCTTCGTTCTTCGTTCAGCATTGCCACAAGGCTACCGTCAACGGTTCCTGGCGCCCGTGGAGACCTCAATGTTCAATCTTCGATTTGTCCATGGGATGCTCCATTATCAGCTGTTCTCCCATTGCATCCAGTTCACGTTCATTTGCCATCCTCGTCGAATGGCATTTGTGTAGGCGACCGATTCGGGACTGTTCGTGCATTTCGTTCGAAAATGCGCCGTTATGTAACGTCAATTTGGATCACTCTGTTTCGGCGGAATCCTTTAAGGCAGACTGTGATTTACGCGAGGCAATATCAGCGTCGCTTCTAGAAAAACCGGGCCCTTGCAAAGGGGTCGACGGGAGATCGGTGAGACAAATCCGCCCAGAATCATCACAAAAATCCCTTCGAGATTCAACAAAAACAGCCGAGAATGTTCATGCGCAGCAAACGGGCGGCAGGTCTTGGCATATTCGGTGTTTTTCTATTCGATGAGAATCCGAAAACACGTGGGCTTTATAAATAACTACTGTCCGGAGAAACAGAGAGAGAGAGAGAGAGAGAAAGAGAGAGAGTGAGACAGAAAGAGATGGAGTGAGTGCGACGAAGGGAGCGAGTGTGAAAATTCAATGGCAATGAATGAATTTCAGGCAACGCTACGACAGCATCGAGTATAGCACAAAACGATTGCGACATCAACGGCGATGAATGGGTGGTGGATCGGCAAGCGGACGGGTAGCGATGCCTCACAGCGATGGCGTAATGAAATGTGTGTTGATAGCATGCGGAATGACGTCAACGCCATTCCCATCCACATGAGCTTTTTTTTTTATTATGCATCGCTTTACAGACAACTCCTCCGCTTGTTGTGCGATGATGCTGTGTGTTGGACGAATCGCGTAATCGACTAGGGGCTGTCCAAAGATGCTGAGATTTGAATTGAAAGACTGGTTCCAAATCCTATGGATCACGTGAAATAGACAAGTGGACCTCCATCAGTCTCCTCTCGCTTGATTGAGGACGAACCTTCCAGACAGAGGCATTTTGAGCCTCGAACAGCACCGAAGGCTTCAACATTGTCTGTTTGGAGGGAAAAAAGCATCAGCACATATCTTCCATTCCGTGAACGAGAGACTAACACACCAAAAAAAAACGATTCAAAACGAATCGACGAAGCGAAAAAGGGAAAAAAAACTGTACAAAAGTTGAAGAAGGATCGTTTCATTGCAAAAGCACAGTCGACGAAGAGTATGAGAACAATGACGTCAGAACGATTGGCCGTGCAGCGTCATTGCTTGGTTCGAAGAGGGTGGTTTTCGTGGAACGGGACACCGTGCCGTATGTTCCGATAATAGCAGCCTCGTGTTCTCCAACCGCAACGTTCACTCCGCTGGTAGAATGCCCAAATCGAGACGAGATTATTTTTATCACCCAAAACGGCAATCGATAACTCGTCGAGTCGCTGGCGATCGTCCCACCGAAATACAAAGTCAATTCATCTTGAGTTTGATTTTAATTTTATTTCAACTTGATGATTGTTGTTCTCGTTGTTGGGCACATTTTGCGAGTCAAAAGAAAGAGGAAAAACATGGAAAAGAGTAACGATTCTCCCAATTCTATGCAAACGCAAACACACCATTTGCCATCTGACAAATGAAAGCTTATTTCGATATACGGACTAAGGTTAAATGTTACGCACGTTCGTCATGATGTCCGGAGACAAAAGAAAGCGGCTTGATTTGCACACGCACGCACAATAAAAAGGTTTATTCAAATGCTGTTCATTGTTGATGGGCGATCCGGATCGACGCGAACTCGCAGAGGGAACCGGGAGGGAGAAGGGGTCCATGTTGAAGCAGCATTGAATGGCGTCTACTTTGACAAAGCACCAAATCAATTGGCATTTGCATAGTCGACTTGATCATTTGAATAACAATTGCTTAGAATTCGCCGCGTTTTACAGTCGATTCGGGTGCTTTTGCCAAAAATTCACGCATCAGAATGTTGACCGCTTCCGGGGCGGTTTGTTGCAGAAAATGATTGCTGTTCGCCACCACTTTGAATGTCAGCTTCGGCAAAGCTTCCTGCAGGAGTTTTCCAGAGTCACGAGAGATGTACGCATCGGTCTCGCCCAGCAAGTACATCCCATCGAGATGGGCAATGGCCTTTGGGCTTGTGGGCTTTTTGAAATACGGAAAATTCACTCGATAGATGCTCAACGCAGCGGTAATCGCACCTGCAACGAAAAACCCTAGAGTCATGCGGCCTCAAGAAACGTGGATCGGACCACTCACCAGGTTGCGCGAAAACGTATTTGTACACTTCGAGATCACTTTTGGAGAAATTCTCCGAGTAAACTCGGCCCTTCTTGGAGTCGCGCATGAAACCCATATCCTTCATGGCCGCATAGTCACCCATTCGGAAAACAGCCTCCGGCAGCCAAGGCATTTGGAAGAAGAACATGTACCAAGACTTGGAAAACTGATCTTTCGTTTCCGTCAACGATTTCGTCCACACGTCCGATGTTGGCGCCCCCATCATGATGTACTTGTGAATGCGCTCCGGGTATTTGTTCATGAACGACCAGCCAATGACGGCTCCCCAATCGTGACCTACGAGTACCACTTTGCTGTGACCTGCAATGCGAGCGGTGAGTCACCTCCGGCGTCCTTCCTCTCGAAGCCACCACTTACCCAAACTCTCGATAACCACTTTGACATCATTGACGATGCTCTCGATCTTGTATTCCCATTTTGAGGCGGGCTTGTCTGATTGACCGTAGCCTCTGAGGTCAATGGCCACCGTCCTGGAAGAATCGATAGGGATTGCTAGTGAGCAGGGCACAAAAGAAGACACTTGGGGATTACCAGTAATCTTGCGAGAATTCCGTCAGTTGAAATCGCCACGAATACCAGAATTCTGGAAAGCCATGGATGAACAGCATCAGAGGTTTGCTTCGGTCACCCTTCTCCACATAGTGTATCTTCACCTCCTACAAATGAATGTCATCACCGAATTAGTTGACGCCCAATATCCTCGATTCGTTTCTCCTAGCTCGTGCCATCTCGAGACTGAAACCAAACCCACAGTCCGAACACACGAAACTGATCCGATAAACCATCGAAAATCCACTGCCAATCAATCAAACGAAAGGAACGAACAAAAAAAGAAAAATTGATTGTTTTAAAAATAAAAATGCGGCACGCGTTTACGGTTCATTTGTGCGGATATATTGTCGAACCACACCAGCCATTCTATTTGGCATGGGCATGGTGTCGATGAATGGGAAACAATCTTATCGAAATGGAACGTGCATTATCGCAAATGTTTCGCTTCGTCGTAATTCACGTCGTTGTCGCGATCTTCGTCGTAATTGTCATTGCGCGGCTGGTTGTTGTTGTCAATTTGTTAATTTCGTTGCGGGTATTTGTTCTGTCTGTGGCGACAATACAAAATAAACGCACCGCCGAATGCATATTGTGTGTGTTGTTCAGAAGCAGATAAATGCGACGCACGTGTGGAGAAAGTTCAATATTCAAATTGAGCACAGCCATTCCAACCAGTTTTTTTTTTGTTTTTTTTTTGTCTTCTCGTTGCCCCGATGTGAATGCATGCATTCGCAGTTGCAGTTGAATTACGAAATTTTTCGACCGTCTCGTAATTTCGGGAATCACACTCTTTGTCGATTGGCCAATGTGTTGATGGCACCGCAATCAACTTTCACTGGTGCTGCTGTGAATTCGATGAGAGTTTCTTTGTCGCATTGGCGATGCCTCATGGGGCTTCGGGTCATTTTTGGAGGAAGGTCTTCCAGGGTTTCCCTCGAAGACAGCCCCCATCCCCCCTTGAGAAAGCTCCAGATAAAGAATCACTCACATTGACAGTCACGAACTTGTGTTCGCCATAGACGGGATCCATCAAGCAACTGGGTGCCGTTGGTCTCTCTCGAGTGCTCCAAGGTCTCCTCCGGAAATTCCACAAATACTTTTGGCACACATAGCCCGCCATCATGCAACTATAGATCAAGCACAACGTCCACACAATCATCATTTTGACAACACCCCCCGCATACAGTTTGACCGTTGGCCAGAAATCACTTTTCGCCTGCGACATTTTCCGCACGGAGCAATCCTTTCAACCGAAAAAAATCCCTCACAGACACACCACACAAATCGAATCGATCGACGATCACAATCACGGCATCCGTTCAACACACGCCACCAACGAAAAGAATAGCTATCGATCTGAAAATGATGCGTGCTTTTATGTTGGCACATCCAAACGGACTGGAACTGATTGGCGGTGGCTCGTTCGACAAATCACGGTAAATCGATTGAGATACAAAAAAAAAAAAAAAAAAAAAACAAAAACAAAAAAAAAACACAAACAAATAAAGAACAACAACAACGTTGTTGTCGATGTCGTTGCCGTTGTCGTCGTCGTCGTCGTTGTGAGAAGAAGCAACAGCAGCAGCGGCAGCAGCAGCGTCAGCAGCACCAACGAAACTTTCGACACACAAAATATTACGATTACCGGTTCAATTGTCGGTCGGTTAAAATATACCTTCGGATCGGTCGAGCAACTCTCAATTTCATGGTCGGTCTGGGTCCATGCGAGTGTGAATGGGGCAACATTAATCGAATGGCTGAGATGGCAAGCGCTCGTTGTTTACGTTATCGGGTGATTGTTCAATTTTTATCGTACATTGTTCGGGTCTGGCATACCTTGCCGACGGCAATCGACATCGCGCTCTCAATGACTGTCAATATCGCTCTCGGTCCCGCTCCCGCTCGTTTTACGTTTATCTGTCAAACGACACGAGATGAACCCATCACCACCGTGTTGACATTTCGTGTCAAAATGTAGTCAAATCGCATATTGTTTTTCTCTCAAAAAAATACAATTTTTATTTGATAATCGTTTATTCAACGCCAACGCTGTCGCCGCCACTGGGGCCAGCGTTTTCGTCGAATATCTCTTCAACACTTTGGGCAGAGGATCGCGTATTTTGACTAGATTGACGCCACAGTTTGGCTGCTTCGAGCAACCTGATTGTGCTCTTCTCATCGCTGCCCTCTGAAACGGCAACTAGACTCGTTGCGGGCATTCCAACGATGCCCATTTCCAATTCGAACGAACTCTGCGGCAGAACCGTTGGGAAGGTCGCTTTCATCGACTCTGAACTGCTGACGCTTGACAGCGAGGTGGATGAGCGTGAGCCCCAGGCATTGCGTTGACGTCGTCGCACCTTGACGATATTCCCCACGATTGGCTCGCCGGTGGTCAGCGATTTCGATAAGGCAGACTCTGTCGGGAATGAAAGGGATATTAGAATCGATCGCATGCGAATCTCAACGTGAAAATCACTAACCAGTCGTCGCCGGACGAACGGGCCTCTGATCAACAACCTTCTCCAGTTTCACCTCACACGAACTGTGTGGGCGTCCTGTACCCTCTTCACCTCTCGCATCTCCCTCTGACGATGACACCAAACTTGAACTGTACTCCGATGACGATGTTATGCCGTCGGATTCGCATTGCTTCGTTTCGGCACCCATGAACACGCGACTGTCCAAAATCACCAAATCCGGAACGACTTCCTTGACTCGTTCTCGATAGTTTGGGATTTTGCTGAGGGGATTATCCGATAAGTCCAAATCCTTCAATTGCTGGCAGAATGTCAAGAAGCTGACGGCAGCCACATCGCGAATTTGATTTCTGAAGGAATGACAGTTGTTAGAAGTCAGTCAGATGGGGTGGTTGAAGGCTGCTCACCCCCTCAGACTGAGTTTGGACAGAGCCAGTAAATTGCTCAACTGAGCCACGTTTCGAATATGATTTCCATCGGCAATCAAATGCTCAACCCGCTCCAGCCCGTCAATACCATCAAAGCTTCGTAGGCCGCATCGACTGATGTTCAGATACTTGACGTTTAGACCGCAGCCCAAATCCCGGAGCGTGTTCAACGCACTGCCGTCCAGATTCAAGGCGACGAGACTCGGCAAGAAGATGTTCAAGCGATGCAAGGCGAACATGTTGGCGGTGACTCGCAAATGGATTTCCTTCAGAGTGGTCAAATTGGCTGAACCGGATGCTTGACGCTAGAATGATTTCGTTTCAAATCGAATGGTACACTTTCTCCGGATCCCACTTACCAGCAACTCATCCAGTTTGGGTTCGCGCTGAATGGGTGCCCTCATCAACATACGATCAAACTCTCGCACCGGATTCACAAACGCTCTGACTGAATTCTCGTTGCGCTCATTCTGAACGGCAACATATTCCGCATGAATCACAACGTCATCGTCCGATGTTGACCTTCTGCTGACCGGCACATCGAGCGAGGATGCCGACGAATCACCCGAAGTGCCATTCTCGCCAATGGGAATTTCGAGGCCGGGCATTTTCTGTTTTTCCTTTTGCCCTCGCAAAAGCCTCGTTTTCACGAAAAAAAAACCACTTTTTCCTTTTCGACCGAAATCACCGATGCGCCGCAATGAAACAACGCAAATCGAACCAAATCAAGCGTTTTGTTTATTTGGGTTGCCGTGGCTGCATCGCTTGATGGCGGCCACGTCATTTCAATTGTCGTCTTCGAAAATTCGCCAAGGCTGTAACCGAATTGGATATCATCGTCATTGCCGTCGTCACGACCCATTTTGCGTCGCAAATACTTAAAATGGTGTCATTGCATATCATTTCGCACAGGAACTTTCGAATGGCAAGCGAAAAAAAAAAATGTCTCAAAAATTTATGCGACCGCCGTCATTATTCTCGTCGTTTCGCTTGTGTCATTCATTGGCATGCAAATCGGACGAATGCAATTTGAATTTCGGTTGTTTCGTGTGAAACGGCACGTGGCAGAATAAAGTATCGCGTTGATTTTCGAAGCGACGTCGGATTGGTGACATCGAATGGCAATTTGTCGACTCTTCCGGGTGGCGTTCGGTTGGAAAGAGAACCGGATCAATCAATGTTCGAACAAACAAACAGTTATTTTGATTAATTTGTAACCGAAAACGTTGACCTTGACCATCGACCGCTGTCACCGCAAACGACGGCCACAATAAAAATCACAGCCGTCAACAAACCGCTTCGATAATAAACGTCATTATTGACGTTATTGCTCGCCTCGGCACGCTGTCAATGTTCGATCGATGTTTTAATGGTCTTTTCGCGCAAAATAAACAGCCCAACATGAATGTGGGGGCTGAATGGAGGAGAGCAACTATCGCCCAAGGGTGCTTCTGATTGTGCTGGTCAGAAACGGTAACCGTACGTGGGAAGGCTTCACGACGCAGTTTCGTGTCAATCAAACAGAAATCGATCGGGTTGACTCGACCGCGTGACTCGGTTGGGGCTTTTGAATGGAGTCGCAATGGCTTTCCCAAGATTGAAATCTCAGTTAACCACCATCCGACAGCTTCTAGTGATTCGTCTAATCGCCTTCGCCATCCTTTTGAATCGAAAGAACGCCATCGCGTAATCAATAACTCGCCCGCTCCGGATGCGCCGAGGTTAATTCACGAGCACCAATTTGTTGTGTCATTCATTGGTCAATCGTTTGTTTTGCATGAAAACACCACCGTTCAAGCAACACGCACGTACCATCAGCAACGATATTAGCCTTTCGAAATGGTGAATGGGAAGCGCTAGATCGAGTCACGTCATTCAGTCGCTCAATTTAGAAGTTTCGTTTCTAATTGCAGTCAACCCCCCCGGCTGGAGGTCGGGAATGAGGGGCCTGGGTTTGATTTCATCACAAGAAGTGTAAATAACAATCGACTCATCGGCCGCGGTTGGCCAATGGCCGGACGCGATGAATGTCGATAAGCTCGCTTTTCCATCGAATTTTCGAAATTCATTAGCGACAAATGACGTTTTTGATGGAAAATGATCTATCGTCGATTTGACAGCGTGAGTTATGACAGGACGTGGGGCGTGAGTGCGTGTTGGGAGCCGGTCTCGAAGACGTAAACGATCATCAAGACCTGTTGTAGGGTCGTTGTAATTAAGACATTGTCTGTCGCGCGAACGATAATTGATTATCCAATCCCCATATGTTAATCGCATGAGGACGACGACGACGACGACGAACACGAAAACGACAACGGCTATGACAAAAAGGCAATTAATTTCGGATTTGGAAATAACTCTCGGTGGAGTGATCCAGCTCCTCTTGCCCTTGAACCAAACTGACGTTTGACATGAACGCCTGACGAATAATTGCTTGCCGATTGACACATAATCGCATTGGTAAATGCTTTCATCAGTCGGTCGTGTCGCAATGCCAGGCTGAACCACCCCATTTGGACGATGGTCGACGGTTGATGGTCGATGGTTGATGGCCGATTGCAACTAACAAAATGTCATTTGCATTGTTGCTGCTGTTGCTTTCCATCAAATGATTCGATCATTTCGGGCTGCCCTGCAATTACCAGTGTTTTCCAGGCGGCCGCTGAATGCACTTTGAAAATGAAATTCTGGTGAGGAAAGCATTGGCAACATTGATGCAACATCGCTCCGCAAGACCTTCAACCCCAAAACTGAGTCCTCTTGAATAGGCCACGTGGATCTCTCCTCGCAACCAATTCGAACTTCGAAAGCATTCCAACTGAACGATACGTTCGCTCAAGCTCATTATCTTTCAATCCATTTTGCAGAGAAATCAAATAGAAACAAATTGCCATCGAAATGAGCAGACAAATGCTGCATAAAATATTCATGAAATAAATATCGTTAAATGTTCAGAATGTTGCATGTGGCTTTTTGCGTTTCAAAATGAAAAGGGAACAAAACACAAATTCTAAACGGCCACTGGCTGTTTACCAACTCGATTTCATGTCGTTACCCATTTTACATCGTTGATTTCGGTGCAAACAAGGTTCGGAAAGGCTGCTTGGTCTGTTCGTGGGGTTAAATGGCCGTTTTTCACATTTCCCAAGAAGCATTCGCGCATCGCCCCCTCCCCCTCCCCCTCCCTCTGGCGATCCCGAAAATTCGCAAATCAATCATTCGAATGGCATTACTTCGTGAATGAATGCCCCGCTGTGTCATTCGAAAGGCACGACACGCGGCCCGATCATTGCCGAGCGTTCAAGCATTGGGTTCGTGCCTTGCACTGGAGAATCTCTGTCGGGCAATCCCACCGGCAATCCGACCTTGTCCCCGTCAGTGAATCTGGGCTGTGACATTGAACGATTGTCTGAACTAGAACCTATCAGCCGATCTCGTCCTGGTCAAAAAAAAAAAAAGAGAAAAAACATTGACCGAAAATCGAATCTCAAATATTTGCTTTTGCGGCATTGCGTTGGGTTCGATCGAAAGTGTATCTGCGTTTCAGAGAAATGTTTCGAAAAGAAAATGATTTTCCGAAAAAAAAAGAGAACAACAAAATCACCCGAAAAGCGTCCAGTGTCAATATGTCAAGGTTATCGAAGGAAACCCCGATATCGGAAAGACCCCGAGCTTTCGACATCGACAGCCACATTCCAAATAATCAAATCAAAGTCCATTTTTCTTTCACCCGTCGCCAACTTGATTCTCGTCCCAAAGTTTGATTAACAATCATAAAAGAACATTTCAATGCCATCGCAAGGTGCAACTGTGTCTGTGCGTTGGACAAACACCATAGCCGTTGACTGAGGGCCAAGTACCCGAAAAACGGAAACCCATCGCAAGGAACGCACACAGCCGAGATTTCATCGAATCGAATTTCTTTATTCTCGTTTGGAAAAAAGTAATTTTCGTTAATATCGTTGATAGACCGGCCGCGTGATTACTCAATTGAAGTCGGTGTATTGGGTGACGAGGAGGGGTGGAGGATGGGAAGCGCGGTGGGGGAACGGTGTGAGACTGTCGATGGCGTGAATTACAGTAATGCATATAACGGGCGCGATGGGGGGATGGGGGAGATGTCATGGGAACGGGGAGACCCATCGATATGCCTCGAAATAAACTTGCGATCCGAGTGCGTCCACCAGAATTATGACAATTTGTGGCTCCTTTGACAGCAATCCCTTGATTAAAGCTCATCTAATATTCATTGCTGTGGGTATGGATGTTATTTCAATTGTCACATTGTAAATAAGCCTCATTGGCCGTGGCTTCGATGACGGTCACACATGTGGTCGACATAATCGCCGTTATGTATGCTAAACAACAATGAAAAATCATATGCCAATCGTGACGATGATGGCGAGCCACAATGTCTATCGGCACTAGCAGAGGCACACACAGATACAGAGACTCACACACACATACACACATTCCCGCCGAGACAGACACACAGACCCACACATGGTCGCGAATAAGGCCTGACCACCCGTTAAGCACATATGTCGCCCTTTCGTCAGAACCCGCGATTACAACAACAGCATTTTCTCGTTTATTTACTGTGTGCTGCAGAGGTCTGCATAGTCAACTCTTCTACTAGTGTTTTCTCGGTTGGGTGGTACCAACTGGAAGAGTAATGGTTGGACCAGAAATCGAGAAAATAGGAACAAAGAGGGCCGATCCTTTCGATCCTTGGTTTGAGCGTCCAATCGTCTGTTTTCCAGTTGGAACCCACCAATCGAGAAAATAATTGTGGAAAAGTTGACTATGCAGACATCTGGCTGTGCTGTGTCATAAAAAAAAATAGTGGTGGATATCACTTTGTTATTGGTTCGATTCTGGTTGACAACTTTTTTCTCTCTTTTTTTTTATCAAATTCATCATTTGGTCGTAATATGGAAATTGGTCGGGAAGAGAATTTATATTACTGTTCATGATTCGGGGTCGGACATTCAGTTTTGAACGAAAATTCAAGTCAATTGCACGGAATCTATTGAACGGGTTGGCATGAATCGTCCGTCAGACCGTCGGTTGAATTAGATCGCTTGGGACGAATTGCAATCAATTTTCCTTTCGCTTGGAGGCGATGAGCTTCTCGCGAGACTGATTTCCAATTGGAATTGCGCGATATCTGTGCGATCATCATGTGATCCTTCGAGGATCCTCTCGACCGTTATCGTTAGGAACGAAACAAGAACAAACACTAACCAAGTTCCGAGTGAGTCGAACTGTCCGACAAAATTGACAGCGTGCCGTTTAGTTATCGCTTTTGTTTTTTTGTTTTTATTTTTTTTTATTTATTATTTTTGACATTTTCGTTGATATCATTTGCGATTTTGAATTTGTGGTTTGTGCCTTGAGTGAAAGTGAACAATGGCCGGAATAGCATTGATGCTATCGACAATTTGCATGAATGTCACTTGCAATGCAAATGTGACGGGTGTCAATTTCTATGAAATTCCGGCGGCTCAGACGACCGCATTGGTTGTACCGACAACTCCAGCACCGGGATCTGTGAAAGGTATTTATGGGGGATCTGTCGCACAGTTGCTCATCATTCTCGATGCGTGAGATGTTTTTCACAAATTTCGATTTGGGAATTTCTTCGGGTGGACAATCAAACAGCAGGCGATCATTCGGCTGGGCCAATCAATCAATACGAGATGATTGAATTTTCGGTCATTCAAGCAATCCATCTGCCGATCAATTGAAGAATCCATGCGTTCTTTATTAATGTATTAATGATTAATGTAGATCAATTGGGATTGCTCTTCATCGAGTTCTCTCAGCTGAATCTTGGTTCAGTGTCTAATGCTGGATAGGCATCATTACAGTTTTGCCTTTGGTGAAGCGAAAACGAAAGGAAATTTTTTGTGGCAAGAATTCCCAAATTAAAATCCATTTGAATGAACTTGGCTATTTATCTGCTTCGAAACGAAATGCCCCCCAAGCGAATCCAGTTCGAATTGGATAATCCCCGTGTGTTCGATTGAGATAAGAGCCGCCCATTCATTTCCCATTTCAGCCCAAAGAGTTGAGGACTTGCGACGTGAAATCAATGGAAAAGTCCTGAAAGTTGTCACTCTGGACGATTTCCCATTGAGCTACACTCGTGACGTGAATGGCACCACCATCGGCATGGGAGTCGCTTTCAACATTTTGAAATTTCTCACCGACAAATTCAATTTCACCTATGAACTGGTCAACATCACCCGCAACACAATCGGATCGACGGATGAATTTCAAGGCAGCTTGATCGAATGTCTCAATAAAACCGTAGGTTTTAGCCAATCGAGAAACGCAGAATGGCTTAACGATTCTGGATTCAATTGAAATCCCTCAGCGGACCAAGTCAATTTTCGCCTGAACTGGACTCGCTGGGCGATGATATCCAAGCTCATCAGACGATGTTCTCATCACTCGGCCGTTGAGACCTTGCAATTGGAACAGCTATTTTTGGAACTGGCTCGCATCAACTGAAAGATCATTGACTCTGCGTGGTCAACAACGGAAGCATGTGATTGCGGTACCACCAGCACCGTTTCCGTGAGCTCGCGGGTTATCATCGTTTGATGGAACACCAGACCAAATTGATGTGAATTCGTTTCGATTTCAACGGAGAGACTCCGTTGATCATGTTCAATCGGAATCATACTCTAATCACTGAGAGATCCATTTCAATTGAACCTGAGTAACGAACTCTCTCCGTTGAAATCGAAATGGGTTCACATCAATTCGGTCGGGTGTTCCGTCTAACGTTGATGAACCGCAAGTTCACAGGAACAGTGCTGGAGATACCGGAATGACATGCATCCGTTGTTGAACACACAGAGTCAGTATCTCTTAGTTGATGCAAGTTCAACGATAGCTGTTCGAATTGCATGGCCCCAATGGTCGAGTGATGAGAACATCGTTGGTACACTGACGAGCTTGAGTATCGTCACCCAGCAAACCGATGTTCGAGTCCAGTTTAGACTAAATTACTTCTCTGAGCGAAATTCAGCTGAGCTGAGAGGTTTCGATGGAACATGAGTGACGGACTCTCTCCGTTGAAATCGACACAAATTCACGATTTTGGATTGGTTTAGGAGGCTGACATGGCAGTGGCTTTCCTTCCGGTGCTCTCCGATGCCCGGCAATACATCAAATATTCGGAAACGTCACTGGACGAGGGCGAATGGGCGATGATTATGTCACGACCCGGAGAATCTGCCACCGGATCTGGTCTATTGGCTCCCTTCGATCGCGATGTCTGGCTACTAATCCTATTGGCCGTGCTGACTGTCAGCCCAACGATTTGTTTACTCATTCATTTTCGCAATAAAGTCACCAAAGATGATTCACAGAAGATTTACAATTTGTCACAATGTTTGTGGTTTGTTTATGGCGCATTGATGAAGCAAGGCAGCACATTGTCACCGATTGGCGGTGAGTTGACACAACTAGACCATCTCCTGCTTAGATCTCGAAGTTGCTCTCTGACGAAACAATACGGAAACGATTCCATTTTGCAGATTCAACACGAATGCTTTTTGCAACTTGGTGGATTTTCATCACGATTTTGACATCATTCTACACGGCAAACTTAACTGCGTTTCTGACACTGTCGAGATTCACGTTGCCAATCAACACACTGGAGGACATTGTCAAGAAGGAGAAGCCCTTTGTCACATACAAAGGTGGATGCGTGGAGTACGCCATCAAAAACGTGAGTGTCCACACTTTGAAGCTCAAGGAGAGGCTCTGATGAGAGACCCATTCGCAGAGAAACGAGTCGTTGACCAACCTCAATCAGATGGTGCTGAACAAACGGGTCGAATTCACGACCGAGAAGAACGATTCAGACACCTTGATTCGCTACGTTGAAAAGAAGAACTACGTGTTTGTTCGTGACAGACCAGCCATGGATTACTTGGTCTATCAGGATTACAAATATCGAAAGACCTACGCGAAAACCGACGAACGGGCCCAGTGTCCCTTCGCTCTGGCCAAACACTCGCTGTTGAAACGGAAACGAGCTTTTGCCTATCGTTCAGATACCAAGTGGGACCAACTGCTCGATCCAGTGTAAGTTGACCGTTTGCACGGATCGAAAACAATCACAATATCATCACCCATCTCTCTCCCACTCGCAGCCTCCTTCATTTGGTCGAATCGGGCATTATAAAATACAAAATCTTTGAGAAATTGCCCAGCGTGCAAATTTGCCCGCAAGATTTGGGTTCGACCGAGCGTCAATTGCGCAACGGTGATTTAATGATGACATATTACATAATGATTGGTGGATTCTGTACGGCGGTCGGGGTGTTTTTCCTCGAGGTGAGTGCTCTTCGTGTTCAGCTGTGCCCCGCCAATCAAGACTAATGGCTCTCTTCCGACAGGTCGTGCTGCGTTTCCTCAACTCGCACATCGGCTACGAGAACGGCAACCTGAAGTACAATCGTGGCGGAACCAAGCGATTCACGCAGCCAAAGAAAGTGATGCCAAGTGTGACACCGCCACCGTCGTATGCGACTCTGTTCAATCGGAGTCGCAACAAAATCTGGACAACGCAACATTTCGAAAAGCAATCAGCAGACGGAGGCGTCGAACAGTACATCAACGGGCGACCGTACATGGTCTACAAGGGAGAGAACGGTGAATCTCGGCTGGTTCCCATGCGAACCCCATCAGCTGCCCTGTTCGAATACGCGTACACAAAATGAATTTTCTTTTGGTTTTCCTCTCGATTTTTCCTTCGTTTTCCACGAATTTTCCTTTCGATTACCCTTTTTTCCGTGGACATTCTACTGAATGGAGATCATTCGAGAGCCGTTTTGCATCACATTCGCGGCTCGACTCATCCCCAATCAGCCATTTTCAGACCCATAATTTCTGAATGTTGGTGTGCTTTGCAATTAATGACAAGTTTTTTTTTATCAAAAAAGTTGAAGAAAAACAAATATCCTTCTTGAAAATTCTCAAGTGAGTTTGTAGTGATTCATTTCCGTTCATTGATTTTGAAAGAATAAACTGTTTTGCCAATTCATTTTGCGTTTGATATTACTCGACCAGGCCATATCGACTTGTGACTTGGGAGAGCGCAAGCAGGCAAACCGTCCTCGCCAATTTCAAATGGAGTCAACTCGACAAGTCGAAGCCATTTGGGCTGACACAACAGCAACACCATCTATTCGATCTGCGCACCGACGGATCTGCACGACCATCGATTTGACAGTCGAAAACGTAAACACAAACGACACGAATGACACGTCTTCATCGCACAGCGGACAGTATTGTTATTCCGTTCAGAGTTTCTTTCCGATTGATTTCGAGTTCGAATCGATCGAAAAAATGTCATCGAAAATCCAATTGACAAAATGTCTGCTTTCGGTAATTACATTGTATTGTGGAGCGGCCATCCGTAAGATTTAACAACATCTCATTCCGATTTCTCCCATTCGCCTCATTCGTGCCCTCATTCCCATCGTGCAGCGCATCGAACAAAACAAAATCGCCACCGCAGGCACACTTTATGGCATCAAACATAATGACACGATTGTTCTGCTAGGATTCAGTCTCGGCGAATCAATTGCGGACAATCTGCCAGTTGGTGTGGTCAAGTGCGGGCTGGTCTCCTGGGGCAATTCAACTAGTGTCGATTTGAAGGTGAGTCTTGACCGGGGCCAATAGAGTCGAGCTGATTATTTCATGTTTCAGGATTCGTCGTTGTGCATCAATTTCGATAGTCGCAGCGGTCAGCCACTAACGGTGCATTTCAAGGACGACAGTCATCCGATTGCTGCCGAAGAAATAGTCGAAAATGACATTCTGTGGAAAGATTGGGCTTGTGTTCGAGTTCAATTCGCATTGGATCTCTGCACTTCCGGCAGTGATTACAAGTCGTCATTCGTATCGGCGGTCAGAAAGGTCCATGAAGGTCTCACGGGCAAGCACAAGCCGGTATTCAACATTGCCGACACCAAGATCCACTTGAATCGAAATGGGACTGTGACGGGCGCAGGAAAGAACAGCAAAGTCTCGTCAATTATCCAAACTGATGCGAAAGGAAAGAAACCCACCGAACCTACTGGCTTCGACGTGGTCAAGATCAACATTCTGTTGGACATTTCGACTGAGACGAATTCATTGACGGACAATTTCCGAGCGAAATTCTGTCGACGAGGTAAAAATTCCCAAACAAAACGAGTCGTTCGGAAATGAAAAGATTTCGTCTCAGGTTCCCCGGCGAGCACAGGCATCCAAACGCATGCCATCGCTCTGGTCCATAAAGACACTGCCATCGCTCAACTCTACGACATCGTCCTGGAGGCTGTCGCAAGAAACATCCAGCTCATCGAAAGCAGTGCCACTGGCGTCCCACGAGAGCTGGAGACATTCGTGTTCCATCCAAAAGAGCTCAGTCATTTCATCAGCTTCGTCTATCCACAATTGGCCAGCGACGACGATGAGGAGCAAGTGGCTCAACGTCGACGGAATCACGAGAATTTGAACATCAATCGCCCGGTATTGCGGCGAGCTGACGTCCACGATTTCACACCAGTGATCGACCAGAAGTATTTGGTGAATCCGCATGTCGGTCTCAAGATCACCGGTGAGTCTCCCCGTCGATTGCTTTGGCGTCAACAAGAAACTAATCTCGAAAAATTCTCAGTCAAAGATGGCCGCCAGTATCTCGTTCGAGGCAACTACACCTACCACCACTACATGCAAGACGACTTCAACGACGACGGTTGGGGCTGTGCGTATCGCTCCTTCCAGACCGTCTTCTCGTGGTACCGCTTCCAAGGCTTCACCAACAAACGCATTCCAACCCACAACGAAATCCAACAGTGCCTCGTCGACTTGGAAGATAAACAAAAATCGTTTGTCGGTTCGCGTCAATGGATCGGCTCGACAGAAGTGTCAATGTGCCTGCAGCATTTTCTCGATGTCGATTCTCGCATCATTCACGTGAGCTCCGGCGCGGAAATGGCTCAACATGGACCAACTCTCGCCCAGCATTTCCAAACGTACGGATCACCGGTGATGATTGGAGGCGGAGTTCTAGCGCACACCATTGCCGGTGTGGACTACAACAGTGAAACGGGGGAATTGAAGTTCCTCATTCTGGATCCCCACTACACTGGCACCGATGACCTGGACGTGATCCACAAGAAAGGCTGGGTCGGATGGAAAACCATCAATTTTTGGGATAAAAAGTCTTACTACAACTTTTGCATGCCGATGTTCCCAAACTCAATTGAATATTAGTTGGTTGCGTGACCCATATCCGAGGGTGATTGTCAGATAAATCCAAGATTTTTCCATATTTTTCTACAAAACAATGAAGAAAAAGAACAGAACGAAAAACAAAATGCATTTTCCTTTCGTTGAAATCCAACTGTCATTGGCACACATGACACAGCCTGTGCACACAGCCCGATTGAATGAACAAAACAATGACGTCACACGTGTTCAACGTTCAACGTTCCACAAGCACTGCACGACAACAACAGCACGCGAGAGCATCCAGCAAAACAAACACACAGCCACACACACACACACACAAGCACCAAATCGATCAGAGACAATGAGGCGATGGGACGCGGGGAGGGACGAGTCGAGATCCACGATGTGATTGATTCGTACACGACCAGAGCTGTTCGCATACATTGAACGCCAGTGAGCGAACGAACGACCGAACGAGCGAGCGAACAAGCAAGTCCATCCAGCAGCAACACTTGGTTGTTTGTGGATTTCATCGAACCAAACGTCCACCACAAAATATATATCATTGGAACGGCGCATGTCAATATTCAGTGTCAAAGTGACTTTCAAACCCAAAACAGTCGAAAACCGTACGGGCACCGAAACTGAATGAGAATTGTTGTTTGGCGCCTGTGATTGAATGCATTCTCGCCAGGGTCGACAATCGGTTTAATCGCAATCGCCGAGAGTTTTTGTTTTAGTTGTTTTCTTTTCTTTTGTTCGTTTCGTTTTAATTGCTTGTCGTTAATTGTGACCGATATTTCATTCATCGGAAGCAATGAAACGGTCGGTCAAGTGATTTGTTGCCGGAAAATACAGAGTGAATCGAGCGTGCGGGTGAGTGAGTGAATGAATTGTAGGGGCATTCCGTGTTCGTGTCCGTCCAGTGTGCAATGTTTTGATCGATTTGAATGCGAGGCACCATCGGAACAGAGTGTTTGAAACGCGCGTACTCAATTCCACCAATTAGCACCCATTGTGCGACACATAGATTGTTTGTTGCCAAACTAGGTAATTGATAAACGAATTCATTTTCGACGAAATTCCGCAGCAATTTCATTGACGTTGGAATGCCATTTAAATTGAACCGAGGCGAATAGCGATTGATTGCAAACGAAACCTGTCACCGCAGTTCCGTCTCGTGATATTCGGTGCTGTTGTTTTGTCTTGTTGTGTTTACCCGAATTCAGCAAACAAACTAAATGCGATTGTGATGCACAATGGGGGGAAGCACAACGATTGTTCTTTCCGCGACATTCCAACCGACTCGATTTCAACTGTTTTTTCCGATGAGGGCATTCACCGGTGGCTGACTGACCTCATCATCCAGACCGAGTCGTATGGCGCAACATCACTCATCACAAGATCGTCCGCATGACAATGACAATGCACGAGTTAGTAACCAGCCGTTGGCCCAGCGCTAGTCAATTCGAAATGCTTTGAGCGACTCGATAACTGTCAGGCCTTGAAATGAACGATAATCGGTGCCGCCGTGCTAGCCTCGACTGTGGCTATTTTCGTTTTTGTTGCGTCGATCAATCTGTTTGTTTTGGATTGTTGAGATTGTCACACGTTCTCGACCAAATCCCATCAACCATCGCACCCGAAAAAAAACCCGAAAACTGTTTGAAAAGTCACTCGACTGCGTCTGGTTTCATCACTCGATTACGATTTGTATCGAATGATCAATCATAATTGCGGCGATAAACATTGCTGTATGCGTTTGCCCGAAACGCATTGCGTAACATTCGTACACATGACGAGCGGTTCGATATTTCGTAAATTCGGTACTGTATGCGGTCGTCGTCGTCGTCGTCGTCATCGTCAAAACATCGAAATACGAACGAAACTTTTCGATGCGGTCCATTCGATGTGAATGTGAATGTGAATGCAAACGGCCAGTATGCAGGCGGCCTTCAATTGACATGCATTCCATCGAGAGCGCATTTTTGCATTTTTATTTTATTGATTTTTGTTGAAATTTGTTGACGAAATTTGTCGTAATTGAAAATTGGACGGTTTGAAAGACAGAATGACCACTGCACTTTTCACCTCTGAAAATGAGGACCAATCGAAAGGTAATCTCAGAATGACGGTTTGCTCTTGCGTTGCATCGTTAACCCCAAATTCTTCGACAGCTAAAGATCAGATGGAAATGGTGAGGGGTTTGGAGTTGCTCGAATGTATTCGCCAGGCGCAGCCGAATGGTTTGAGAACGCTCTTAGGCGAGTCGACAGTGGGCATCGAGTACAAGGACCAATACGCGAACACTCCGTTGCTGCTGGCATGTCTAATGGGTTTCAGTGATTGCCTGCGAGTTTTGATTCAATATGGCGCCAATTACGAGCGCATCAATCTCTTTGGTAGGCCTCCTTTGACTCATTCTGAAGCTGTGACCAACTCATTGCGATCTTTCAGGACAAAACGCGTTGGCCTTGGCCACCTACTCGGGCGATTTGGCAACTTGCGGGGAATTGCTCACCGTGTGGCCGTACAAGAAGTTCAACAAAACGAGCATTCTGACGCCGATGTGCATTGCAGCGATGCACGGGAACGTGGATTTGGTGCGATATTTCTTGTCCATCGACATTGTCTCGACAAAGCCGGACAAATGCAAGACCCGATCCGTCCACGGAGTGTGTCCCTTGCATTTGGCCCGCGTGAAGGGACACAACGAAGTTGTACAACTGCTGACGCCCACCCATGGCCAGCACACCCAAGCCGATTGAGGACTATTTCGATCGGGAAGAACTGAACAACCGATTCGTTCATTCATCGCCTCGTCTGGCGTTCATTCCATGACCGCGAATTACATTCAATAGTTTGCAGATCAATTGGACTCAATTGCAACGTTCTTTGAGCGCATTTTCCGTCGTGTTTGTCTCCATTGAGCTCCTTGTTTCGCTCACTTTTGACTTTTATCATTGTTTTCTCTCTCTCTCTCTCTCTCTCTCTCTCTTTTGTATCTTTTCGTTTCGTTTTATTTGTTTTTTATTTGTAAATTTTATCTTTGATCCGATCGTCGGTGATTGAAATCGACTCGACAAATTTTATTTCTTGACAAATTCATTCATTCCGATTTGATTTATTATCATTGCGATGCGATGCCCGGGGAATTTTCAATGAATAAAGAAACTCGTTTGTTTGAATTCAAATTGGATTGCATCATTTGCTGAGCGTGCGAAATTGCGGCACATGTTTCTTATCGAAATGGTTCGACTGTGAATATTCTGATTGGAGAGCGGCTCGGAAGACTGTTGTTTTGTTTGTTCGACGTGTTTTTCCATTCGTTTGTTTTTGACAATAATTACAATCCATAGGTCAATCTGATGGCGACTTAACGCTTCTAAGGTGGATCAATCTTCAAAGACGACGCTGTTGTTGAGCTGAACGGCAATCAGTCGGGACTCGGGACTTACATTCGGACTTTGAAAGTCATTAATTGATCATCTCCTCTTTCTTGGACTTGTTCGATTATTTTTGCGATTCTCATATTGTTTCTCTCAAAACTTATCGTCGCCCCCAATTCTTCTCCCTCTCCACTTGCATTTGTTTGTTGCGGTTGCTAAAACAACGCTTCAAAGGCCGCCAGCCAGCAAATAATCAATCGGTCACTGCGATAAAAGTTGCGCAACGCCATCGTTTAAACGCAATTATCTGATCATTTCTTCGTCTCTTTTCATTTGTTTTCTTCTTTTCTGTGCTCGATTTGGTTTTTCCCTGTCATTTGCAGCTGTGAGTGGGTACGAGTTGTTTCCATTCGCTTGATTTTGGCGAGATTGGCAATTTCGCGTCTGGTTCTCGGTTCGATGCGAGTAACCGACCGGGGGCGGTGTGAAGGTTAAGCTCACGGTGAATGGGGTTTCCCCAGTGGTGTTCGTTGACTTCGTGTGAAACTCACCTGTTCCGAAATCGATTGCAAAACTCATCGATCACACTCGTCGTAATAATGATCTCCAAATTCGAAATCGGAAATCCAATAAAGATTATCGGTTCGGTTTGCGATAAGCTCGTAATAGCATTGCGTCAGTGATAGCCGCATGCCGCTGTTTGTATGGAATGGGCTGAGTGTCAATGATTGATAAACGCTTGCCCAGCAATTGAGGACGACACACTGACGAGGTTGCATTTTCATTTCAGTGCTCGTTTGGCGAGCAAGTGGGACGTACGGTGCAGCGCAGAAGAGGTGATTCGTGACGAGGTGAATTTCAAATGTGATATCGAGGTGCAATATGGACGAAAAGAAGGATAATGGCGTTGAACAGTGAGTTGGTGGTCGGGGATGGAAAGTGAGAGGGGTGTTAACCGGTGTTGCCCTTACAGGAGACCCACAAAAGATTATAAAATCCTACCGCAGTATTCGGTTCAGCGAGATGTGTTGCTGCAAGACGACCTCGTCTCCCAGTCAGGTTACCAGAGGAGTGAAAACCGAGGACCACGAGATGGCAAGCATTTCAGTCTTCTGAGGGTGATCTACCAGTTGATTCCGGTGCTAAAGTGGCTGCCGGAGTATTCGATAAAGAACTATCTGCCAGGCGATGTGACCGCCGGCATAACTGTGGCTGTGATGCACATACCTCAAGGCATGGCGTACGGTTTATTGGCCGGCGTTACTCCAAGCTCCGGACTTTATATGGCCTTCTTCCCAACGCTCGTCTATTTCGTGTTTGGCACATCACGTCACATATCCGTCGGGACGTTGTCAGTCATCAGTTTGATGACGTTGAAATTGGTGCAGACTTATTCGCATCCCATTACCGTGGGAGCCGTGTCAGCTGCCACAAATGCCACAGCAGACGGAGCAGTCAGCACGGGAGACTTCAATTACACTCCAATGCAAGTTGTGACAGCCGCCGCGTTCATGTGTGGCGTTCACCAGGTAAATGACACCCGATAATTACGTTCTTCGAAGTCAATCAAACGGTGCCAAAATTCTCAGATATTGATGTGCTTTTTGCGACTTGGAAGCTTAGCCTCGCTGCTCAGCGATCCGCTCATAAATGGATTCACGACAGGTGCCGCCGTTCACGTCACCGTCAGTCAACTGAAGGATCTTTTCGGTGTGAAAATTCCACGTCACAAAGGTGCTTTCAAAATCGTCAAAACGGTCATCGATTGTTTCTACCAAATTCCGAATTCCAACTTAAAAACGGTCATCATTTCATTGACGGTGATCATTTTCATGATTTTCATGAACGAAATCGCCAAGGTAGGAGCTACTCTTCTCGCTCTCTCAGTCAGTTGATCATTCATCAAGAATCTATTGTAGCCACGCTGTTCGAAACTCTGTCGATTTCCGGTGCCGGCTGAGCTGATAGCTGTCGTTGGAGGAACTCTGGTGTCGTTGTTCATGGAATTGGGACCGAATTACGGTGTGCAATTAGTCGGCGAGATCCCGCTGGGGCTTCCGATGCCAGAGATGCCACCGATTCGACTGTTGTGGCTGGTCGCCGTTGATTCCATTGCCATTTCCATCGTCAGCTACACCGTCACTATTTCGATGGCGTTGATTTTCGCCAAAAAACGAAACTACGAAGTGTCGGCCAATCAGGAATTGCTTGCGATGGTAAGCGAGTACGTCCGTACTGTCCGCACCGGTCGATTAATCGAAACATTCTCTCGAACAGGGTCTGAGTAACATCGTCGGTGGGTTGTTCTCGTGCGTACCGAATGCCACATCTCTCTCTCGATCTCTCATCCAGGATCAAACCGGTGGAAAGACTCAAATCGCTTCAGTTGTTTCATCATTTCTAATCCTGATCATTCTTCTGTGGATCGGACCATTCTTCGAAGTCTTGCCAAGAGTGAGTTGAGCGTGCTGCCCTGAATCAAACAACCCCAAGAACCCCGTTTTTTCTTCCACAGTGTGTCCTCTCGGGCATTATTCTAGTCGCCTTGAAAGGCATGTATACCCAAGCAGGTGAGCTGGGTCGTTACCATCGCGAGGGAAAATTGGAATCGCTCACGTGGATTGTGACCTTCGGTGCCGTCGTTGTGGTCGACGTTGACATTGGGTAAGTAGTCCCAGATCTGGACCGATTTCAAAGACCCGACTAACCCGTTGCCGTTTCAGCCTCTTCTTTGGTCTCTGCATGTCGCTGATCGCGTTGTACATCAAAGGTTGGAAGTCTCAGTGCGCACTCCTGGGTGTCGTTCCCGGTTCCGATATATACGTAAATCTCGATACGCACAGCCGGGCCATCGAAATACCTGAGATCAAGATCTTCCAATACATTGGTGCTGTGAATTTCGCTTCGAGCGGAACATTCAAGAAATCGCTCTACAGACTGATCGATGTCAATGATTCAACGATGCGTTCTGCATTGGCCGATCAGCAAGATAACGAAGAGGACACAGATTCAACGCGAAAACTTCAACCGAAAGCGTTGATCATCGATCTGTCCGGTGTCACGCACATAGATGTGGCGGCGTGCAAGACGCTCAGCGAAATTCAAACAGACATGGTGCTCTTCAACACCATCCTGTACTTGACGTGTCCAAACGATCGCGTGTACGAAGCCTTGAAGAAGGCTGAATTTCTGTCGGTCGGCGTTTTCAATGTGCTGCCT
This sequence comes from Lestremia cinerea, assembly GCA_027564135.1. Taxonomy (NCBI): domain Eukaryota; kingdom Metazoa; phylum Arthropoda; class Insecta; order Diptera; family Cecidomyiidae; genus Lestremia; species Lestremia cinerea. Next base: position 25,018 of record JANSTV010011118.1, read on the forward strand.
TCGGTACATGATGCGGTGCTGTACTTCAGAGGTGCTTCCATTGTGGAAGCCATTTAGGAGGCTCTAAACGGGCTTGGACCCCTTATCGAGCTGTACAAAATCAATGAGTAGTGCCTAATTTTTTACGTTGGAATCTTGGACAATATCACTGGTTCTGATACGGACCCAGTGTTTCATGTTGAGCGAGTCGATGTGCGACTGGTCTGGGATGTGCTCGCAGTACGTTTTCAATTGCATTCCTCTGAGAATTTGTCTTCTTTTTTCTCAAATTTTTAAACGAGGTCGTCATTGACACGACTCTAATAAGTTCAACGCCTCACGACGACAAACTGGCCCAGAATTCACGAACAAACCTATCCCCCATCGACCATTCAACATCATCGACCCGATTGCAATCAACACCGTATTATTATCGCCAGCAAATTAACGAAATCGATTCGATCATAAATTGTCCCGTGAATGTTCATTGTTATGCGAAACTCACGTGCGCACGCGTGGTTTTGTCATTGTTTAAAATTTTTTTGTACTTATCCGAAAGCAGGCGATACAATAACGAAGCTATTCTTCGAAAATTCATCAGTTTTTGGTTTTATTTTTTTTTTTTTCGTAATTAATTAAATATATTCGAAATGAAACAAAAAACAAACTGGTTTTATTTGCGCTGCCATGTGATGCGTCAGTCAGAACAGCTAAACGAGTTGAGTATCAATTAGACAAGTGGCGTTGTTGACATTCCACGTGATGTGCGCCGTTGGATCGTCTCCGCCACGATAAGCACTCGATGGGCCCCGAAGAATTTCAAAGAAATATTGAAAATGCAATAAATTTCAAAATAATTTATAAATTTATTGCTCAATGGCCCTAATCATTTTCCAAGTCTAATCCACTTCATGATTTTTTCTTCTTTTTTTTTTTTATTTTTTTTTTATTTTTTTGATTAAATCTATCAATTAAATAAAATTGAACAGTCTTTTTGGTTGTTTTCTTTTCTTCTTCTTCTTCTTCTTCTTCTTCTTCTTCTTCTTCTTCTTTTTTTGTGTTTGTGTCTTTGTGTTTTCTTCAACTCTTTTGTTGTTGTTTGTTCTTTCAAACGAAGAAAATGAAACGAAAAATCTAATCTATAGGATGGTCACTCGGGCGCCGTAACGCAACGAGACAAACAACAATAAGCTCCGACAAACGAAATGGTTTCTTAAACGCGAATATGCCCCGTGAGGGCGTGTGGGGAGTGTTTGTGATGGTGACTGTTGAAATGTGCTCTACGCGAATTTCGAAGAGAATTCTGTTTTTCTCTTCTCTCGCCTCAATGAAAGGCAAATTGTTTTGGTGGTTCTTTGATGACTGTTTTGATTGGTTCTGTGAATCGTTTGGAAACGAATTCCATTCCTTTGGGTTAAAAAACGACGGTATAATGGTTTAAACTTAACAAAAATTGCGCGATTCGCCGAGAGAGCTCGGAATTCGTTTTGTGATTTCAAAAAGCGCTGTGATGCTTAGCTTTCAATCACTGTTTCGGTATTCAGAGTTAGTCCTCGTTCATCGAACACACTTTTTGCGTAGTTGATCTGCAATAGGATATGGATGATTGTGTTAGCTTTGGGGCGTTCAAATTGGAGAAAAGGGAGCCAAGTGGAGGACTTACATGACGAGAAGCTCGTTGTGACATTTCCTCGCTGAGGCATCGAACACGTGGCCGTTTGACGCCATCTAGCAAATTGAGGCATAGTTCGATATAGTAATGGACTCGTTTCGACTTGTGGCCTTCGACGTTCACCGATACTGGATGACATGACTGCAAATCACTGCGATGAAAAATGCGGTTAGTAAGCCATTCGTTGATAAGCCGTTGAGCACTCACCTCAAGTGGAATGAGAGAACTATCGTCGTTGATTCGTCGGTGCGTGAAAAAACCCAAGCATTCTCTGACGATACCAGCAGTCGCAATTTCGAATCGCGTCCATCGAACAGACACGGCTCATAGGCCATGAGCTGCTCGTTGAAATTGCGTTTGTTGATCAGGAAGAGATGCTGTTGGCCACGAGACTGGACGAACGAATATGTGGGCAGTAGGCCACCTGGTGCACCGGTCACGCAGCGTGGAAGTCGCTTCCTGTCGGGCAACACTCGATTCGAACTCTTGCTCTTCTCGCGGACAGCATTCGCCGTTTCCGAGGCCAAATCTAGCACACCGATGACTGGCTTTGTAACGGTGCCCACGATGCCTCTTCCTAGACCAGAGATGAAACCTTGGAAGCCGTCATTCTGCGCGCCGATATACGTGTGCTTGACGATCGATGTCACACCGCCCAGAATGCCAAAACTCAGTCCTTTGAATCCGGCCACCAAATGGTCTTGACTCGAATTGGGTACCTCGAGGATTCGTTGACGCGTTTCCGTGTCTTGTTCGTCCAACACCACGCGTCCAAGTCCGTCAGATAGCGTCTCGGTGATTTTAGCTGTCGAATTTGAAATGCCGTGCGTGACATTTTTCACTAGCGACTTAACCGACCCCTCGAAGATCAGCCCGGAAACACCCTCAGACAGATCGTTGGCGAATCCAAGCGGATTGCCTAGGAAATCGACGCTGCCCAAAATGAAGGCCGCCTGCCATTTCAGTTGGTTTTTGTAGTGCGACTTGATGGCCCGCAGATAAACCTCTGCCGTCTCAAAGTGATGTTTGTCCGTGAATTTCTCGAACTCGATGACGGCGTCCTCGAATTTGATTAACGTCAGACCGAGACTCTTTTTGATTTCAGTCAGTTGTGGTGAGAGTTTCGATGCGGTGATTACGCTGAGTCGAATTTGACTGGGGACGATTTGCAGATCGCCGAAATAGTAGCGTTTTGCGTTCGCGGCGAGGATTTTGGTGGCGACACGATGCGCCTCGTAGTCCGATTCATCGAGCAGGGTATCGACTTGAGAGCGACCCAGGCCCGTGAACATGGCCAGCCGTAGAATGAGACGCTCTTCCATGTAAATTGTGACCGGGCGGAGACTCAGAATGAGATGCTCGAAGATGACGGCGTTTGTGTTTGGACTCGGCAACAGTTTGATGTTCAAATGCATGGCTGGCAGTCGTTGGCGTGCTGGCGAATCAGAATTGCGCGTTGTGAACAGCATAACCGGACATGGCGTCTCATACAGTTGATTGTCGATTTGCATGTCACTGACACTGAGATCCAGAGAGCGCACGGTCTGAGTGGAAATGGCTTCCATCGAGATCGCTTCCAAGGTGATGAACGCCAGCTCCTCGCAGGGCAGCTTGGATATTATCGAGAGGCCGATGCCTTTGGTGATGTTCAAATTGAAGTGAAGCTCGCCGATGTTGCTGTTGTTCCGATGCGTTAGCGTGTTGAGGCTGGTGCTCTTGCTGGATGACTGTGTCGTTGCCGGAGAGGTGATAGCAATATGGGGTTTTGGTGCGAGCATGTGTGAGACGTGCTTCCAGGCGGGATCTAGTGCCAAGGATATAGCTCCGGTGGATTTGATGTCGCGGATTTGGATTGTTTTTATTGGTCCATCCATGCACACGGAAACGGACAGGTAGCCGGAGCCAGGTCGGAGTTTCTCTCGACGAATCGCTTGCTCAAGTGGCACCAACGACTCGGTGATCATGTGCGTGTCCGACACGATCATCCCGAGCACGGCCTCGCTGCCTGGCCTCAAACTGAATACGCCTCCACGCGCTTGCACGCACATGTTGTTGTGTTCGCACATCAATCGTCCCTCGTCCGTGAAATACCACGTTTGTGTGGAGCGTCGCTGTTTGTTCGCCGGACGCACCACCAGCGGAGTGTAATTCATTGGCTGCGGTGCCTTTTCCAAATCCAACACTAGTCGCGGAGACATCGATGGCTTCTTTCCTGGCTCGGTTGGCGGTGATGAGCCCTCGTGCTCCAGTTGCTTTTCCTGGTTCATGCGCCATAGTTGCGCGCGGTTGCCTTGTTGCTTCTTCGCCAGATAGACACGGCCTTCGTGTACGGTCAGCACTAGCTCTTGGCAGTCGATGTCGTACTCTGACCACGATTTGTCAGCGACGATGGCATCCTCATTGCGGAACGTTCCACTGAATGCGATGTAGATGAAGTTCTCGTAGGTCAAATTGTGTGATTGGCCGAGTTCACTGAGCGAGTAGTTGAACGAGACACCGCCCGGCGCTTCGACGACAATCGAATGAACGCCCATCGGTTCGTCTAGAGCGTAAGCAATGGACGAGTGCGCACGGGCCACAGTACGCCATTGGTGCTTACCTCCCGGCTGGAAGAATTTCATTGGCACCTCCGAGTAGTTGTCGATGCGAATCGGCGGTGGCAATGCCTGTGCGTCGCCGAACAGAAGGAAGTAGGTGGCGCCTTGCAGAACGATTTCTAACCGCAGGAAGTGCATGTCGCCGTTCATATTCCGGATGTTTATGTACAAACTCTGCGTCTCGTGAATGGGCACGCCGCCCGACCACAAGCAGCATTCGATGTCCGACAAGCGCACACATAGCTCTTGGGCTTTGTCCAGCCGAGGCCAATGGAATGGCAGATGACAGCCTGGCACCGCTTCGATGAAGGTCGCCTTCGCTAAGGGATCCATCTGGAAAATCAAAATGGGGTTATTTTCGTGATCGTTATGTGATATCAGTCAAAAACTCACCAAGGTTGTGGCGTAACACTTCTGGGCGAACTGCAGCTTATACGAACTGCGGTTGTACAACTGGAATCGCGGCGAGAAGGTGACCACGCGAGTCTTCGCGTAACGACCTCGACCGCAACGCACTTCCGTTCCAATGATGAAGGTTTCGCTCGAATTACCCGAACGCAGTTGTTGATGGAGGATGTCCTTGTGCAAATTGAATGATTGACACCACGGCGGCGTTGGACCGTACCGCTTGCCTAGTCGCACGGTCAGTGCTGGTGATGCTTCCGGATCGGTGAACGAGAACATCAGCGGCGAGACTAGACGTGCCTGCTCGTTCTCCGTAAACTGGCCAGAGCTTTCCATGGAGACGCCTTCCTGCCGGAAAATCAACGGCAGTCCAGTGCGATTGATCAACCAATACGACGCACTGATCGTTATCTGCAATCCGCTGCCTTTGATCATTTGTATGCTTGCCTGGAGGTTCAGTGGTCGGTTCTTCGTGTCAGTCAACCGCAGGCGATGTTCGACGCAACCAGTGAAACCCGCTGGGATGAGAATCTTCTCTGCGCCTGGGTAACTGTCAAGTGTGAGCGTTATTTCAAATTCACTTTCAAGGTTGACGTGATGAACGTTGGCAGTTTCAGAGGGCGACACTCGGCCATGAGTTTCAGATTGCCGATCGAATTTGAACAAGAGATCGCACGGAAGCAGATTGTGCAAGCGCATTGGAGGCAGCAGATGGATTGTGTGTCCCGGTATGGTCCCCATATCCTTGGCGGGATAGCCATCCTTTCGAATCGCTGCAATGAATCGGAACCATTTCTCTCGATTGCTTTTGCACGTTCGCAGCCACTGTTGAACCTCTTCACCGTCGTCTGTGTCTCGCCAGAATATGCTGCGCTCACAAAAGAACATCCGTGAATCGACCGAGTTTTCGAATTTGCGCCATAATTCCGAACCGTTGAAGCGTTCGTACGCTGTCGCTGACGAGGTGGCCGGTGAGGTTGTTGCGGTTGTGGTGGCGACAGTCAAAGTGGGTGGCGTTGGTGAGGTTGCTGTCGCGAGATTGATTTTCGTGTTTACCGGCATCAAATACAAGTGCGCATTGACATGACTCAGCGGCACACAGAATGTCTCCTTCGGTGACATGATCACGGTCAGCGGTGCCGGGTAATTGTCTGTCTTGAGATGCTCCATCTTGAGGACCATTGTCTGATCCATGCGATTGATGCAGCGCAGCGCTGATCGCACGGTCACGAGCTTCTGTGCGGAACCCTCAAGTGACACGGAGAACACAATGCGGGCCCTCGGAATCTGTACGAACTCGGCCAGTTCATGATGGGCGTACCGGAAGAATACGCCTACTTTATCCACCGAAATGGGACCCACTTCCGACCAGTTGTCAATTCGTACGCCAATCTGATGCAAGTTCATCTTGTGTGTGTCGTAGTGTCGTTGTTTATTCGACGGGCCAAACGAGAAATTCACCACGGCTCCCGGCTCCACACACGTCCATTGCTTCGAGTCCGTCTTGTGACTGACATCGGTAGGACCCACGCCACCGCCAGGTGTTGACACCAATTTCATGAACCAAAGTTTTGCTCCCGTTTCGTTACGCAGAGCGAATGGAACGAATGGCGTACGGCGACGATAGTTGGTGGTCGGGCTGGTGATGGCGCTTTTGTTGCCTGCACCGCCGTAGTAGTCCTGCGTCCAATTCTTGTAAACCAAATCGGACAGTTCGATGATGGTCGTGGTGATGTTCAGCTTGAGCAGCTCGTCACTGGACATCTTCAAATGTAGTCGATTCGGTTGGATGGAAGCGCCTAGACTGTAACTCCAATTGGCCTCACATTTCCACGGTTCGATGATGGGCTCCCAGCCGCTTAGCACGCGATTGTAGTAATCGCTGGCGAAGATGCCCTTGATGAACCCGGCCTTGAAGCCACTGCGACTTGGTGACAGCACTGTCGTACCAGCCAAATTTTGGAAATCGGCCAGCCCGCCTAGCTCCTGTCTCGCTTCCAACTCCGTAAATGACAGCTCCAACAATGGTACATCCGCATCTTTGCAATCGTCAATAACACAAATCGAAATGCAATTCGCTCGAATTTCAACCGCGTGGATGTCCAACGCGCTTCGCACCATGAGAGCAGAGGACGCCTTTGTTGGTTCAGCGTTCTGCGTCAACCACAATGCTGATTCATCCAGCACGTTATTACAAATGTCCAGCGCCTTCTCGCAGTCCATCGTTGAGAAACCGAGGGTCGTCAGTTTGGCCACCAGAGCTTGATTCGTCTCCCTCTGGTCTCGGCTCTGTGCGTTTTTCGTTTGCTGCGGCAGCGATTGCAGCATTTGCGAGAACATTTTCACGTCATTGTATGACAGCCGTATGCAGAGCCGTTTATGGAGCTGGACATCAAGCACGTTTTGCTTGAGGTCCATGTTGATGGTGATGGGGTCTATGATGGATAACGCTGTGTCTTCCTCGAAGCCGAGCACGCACGAAAACACCTCGAGGTGATTCAGATTGATCGACATGACTTTATTGACTTCGACCGGGCGGAATGACAGGACGGTGGTGCTCTTCAAGATTATAGCGTTCGTGTCCCACTGATCGGTTTTCTCCACGAAAACCACTTCGGAGTTGGTGATGTTCAGAATGACTTCCATTTCGTGGTTTACAGTCGGTGTGGTCGCTGCAGCTTCACTTGGTACCGTTCGAGTCACCGTCACTATCGGATGCACCTCCTCACAGTCTTGCGAAAGGAAATCTCGCACGCTCTCCATCCAGTCCAGAATGGCCATCACACGCATATTGTTCAGTAGAATCGTGTACTTGGAGTAGTCTTCTCGTTTGCGACTGTGCACCTCCGCTTGCACCGAATCACTGCCCGGCGTGAAGTTGATCGGTTGCAGAATATTTGTGAAGACATTTCTCGACGTCGTCGAAGAGCCAGCCTCCCGGTGACCCGCCGATGAACTGAACCGTGAATCCGTCACCAGAATTTCCTGCGAAACGAGGTCAACGTCTTGCGAACCATTGCTGAAGATGTCAATCTTCAGGCTGGATTTGATGAAGTTGATGCAAGCTAGAGATGCTTCAGAGTCGGCGTCCCATCCGAGACCAATAGTAACCGGTTGATCCACCAGGCGCACGGAGACATCCTGTAAGTCGAGCGTGATGGACATCGAAGTCCAAACGCTGCCGTCCATCGTATCCTCATCTTCGACCTCCGGAATGGTCGGAGTCTCTGTCAGCAAACTGATACGGCTGTCCATGATTGGTGTCTCAAGCACATTCAAATCGTCCAAACATTCGCCCAAGTTGTGCGCGAGAAAGCCGCGCACCAATTGGTACTGTTGCAAGTTCAGCACGGCATCCAGTCGCGATAGCGTCCCCTGAACACTGAAGTCGGGCACATTGTGGCTGCGCCAAGAGTCCAAATTCCGTTCGACAATCAGCTTGAGGTGGCACTTGCTGTTCAGAAGATTTGATCCCTGCTTGCAAACGATGTAACTGCCCATGTCCATGCACAGTGGCGAGTTCGAGTATGACTCGATGATATCGTCGTTCTTCGTGTGACGTTCTCCGGCAAACAAATCCGTGTTCACCAGATCGACCATCATCACATCGAGCACCTCATTCGGCCCAGACGCGTCCTTTCGCACACTGATCACGTGGTTTGTCTCAGCGGCGAAATGGAAACTGTTTTCCAGAGAGAATTCACCCAAATCGGCGACAATGACTTTGTTGCTGCCCGAGCTGAGCGGCAGCACGATGATTGGTGAGCCAGCCATGATGGAAAGTGCCAATTGTGAAGGCTTCTGACGTAGACTGTCGCGCGATTCGGATGTTTTGATGCGACGCAGGAGTCCTGGCGTCTGCAGCTGTTGGAACTCGTTGAAAAACACCTGAATCTCGGCCACGAAGCGCTTCGTGTGCACGTACCGCACCGAAGACATTTTGATCTTGATTTCCGCTTCGGCCTTCAGCGATCTATCGGTTAGACCCTTCGGTCCGTCGCGTTTGTAAGTGAAATTCAGCGCTTCATTGCCGCTGGTGAGGAATCGTTCCCGGAAGAGGCTTCCGTGCGAGGTCAAATCAAACAGTGACACGGAGCCCAGTCGGCCAGAGACCGTTTTCGAGTCATTGAATTTCGAAACGATGAAATGCGCCGATGAAACATTCGATTTGGCTATCTCATAATCGGGTCGAACAAACACCAGCGTTAGCGATCGCACAGAGATTTCCAGCTCGGAATTGTCATTTTGATCGACGGCCGCTGCTGGGAGAGATGCGTCGGTTGCTGGAACGGCTGCTGGATCCTCATCCGTGCTATCCGACAGGACGCCGAAGAAATTCAAAAACGCGAACCAACTCTTGACGGAAACGACGAGATCCAAACTGTTGAAGTCAATTGACGAGGTGCGTCGCATTGAGTTGTATTTCGACGCAAACATCGGGCAATCCGGGTCAACAACCAGGGCGGAGTAGAGCACTAGATTGTCTGAGCGCACACGACGCTTTGGTGAAGGTGGCGGTGTTTCTGGGCACAACATTTTCTGCGACGGTGTGTAAGCAGGGTATCGTGGTCCGGCTGACGAATGACCGACGTGCAGCATATGTGCGAATCCAGCACCGAATTCAAGATTCTCAGGGAGTGACCCCGTCATGGGGTCGTCTCCAAAATGCATTCCAGCCAAATTCGGACAGGAGCGTGACGAAAATGCGCTGCCTGGTCGGAAGACTTGCGGCTCGATGGCTGAAGATACCAACATTTTGCGATGCTTCGATTCAGGCGACTGCAGGAGGTCCTCCATCAAAAGTGATCGCAGCGACACTTGGATGTTTGTCTCGTACAGATTGTTGCGCTCGTACTTGACATTGAAATCGCGGAAAATGATCTCAATCAGTGGATCGTTCAGTTCGTTCTTGAGTTGAATGACGAAATCAGGCAGCTCAAACGACACCTTCGGCTCGACGTACGTACGTCGCTCAGATGTGCTCGACTGGCTAAACAAGCGTCGCTTGTAGCGCTTATCAATGTCGAAAGTCTGATTGGTGGCGTCGATCTCGTCTTCGTTGGGCGATTCATTCAATGAGACCACAGCGGATGCCTCATTGGACGAGACGTCACTAGGCGGCCGCACCAAATCCATTGGGACTTTGAAAAGATTTTCCATTGTTTCGATCAGCTGTTCGTACTGCTGTCGCGAAAGCGAGAGATTCAACGGCTTCACCATGCTGCCAGACACTTGCACGATCTCGGTGCATTCACTTACAAAGTCAGCCATCAGATCGGCCGTTGGGTCGTCGCAGATCCGAGTGATCGTCAGCTGGATGGCTGTGTCGTGCAGCACCGGTACGGCATCCTTCTGGCATGAATAGAACTCCTCAGCACGCGGCAAGGCCGACATGCGGAAACCCTTCCGGTTTTTCGTGTCCAATGAGTACAAATTCATGTTGCGCACGTCCATCATGTACGTGTCTAAGTTGGCGCGATCGCCGCCTCTACCGTCATCCTCGTCGTGGATTCGATTGTGAAGATCTTCCTCGCTCAAGTAGGGGTTGTTGGTGTAAAAGCTTCCGGCTGGCAAAGGGCTGTCGAGTAGTATCTCCTCGTCGATCGTAAAGATTCTGTGGTCGTCGATGCCGCTGTTTTTTGGTGAGATTTGTATTGGCGTGATGACTGAACGCGCCCTGTCGATGGCGCTTTGGTGATTGTTAACGGAGATTTCACCCAAGTGAGCAACGAATACCTGCGAACTGCAACTAGATCGCGGTAAAACCAACACGGGCGTATCCAAGACGATGTCGAGCCTGAAATCAATCGAAAACCAATGAGTTATATGAAGCGTTCGCATGCGAGGCTCGCGTCGCAACTTACTTGATGTTGATCGGCGTGTGCGGCTGCTTGACGAATGAAATTGATCCGTGCTTGTGAATGTGCTTCGGTGTGACCACGTCCGTCTTCATCGGTGTCATGCTGGTGATGTCTCGTGTCGGCTGCACCAATCCCAAAGCCATATCGGTTGCCTTCTCTCTGATCGATTTCGCCAAATTCTTCAAATAATGCTTGAACTCGGTGGCGCACCAACTCAGCTCTTGCATGAACCGGGCACAGTGCGTGTACCACACGGATGCCATGCGAATGCGAATCGTCACGCAGGCACTGAGATCACGTGACACCCGGAACGATAAAGCCTGTTGGTCCTCCATCACGAAGTCGTTCTTCGTCTGACCCATGCCGTAAATCTCCTGCGTGAGGGAGCTCAGCAAGTCGGCTGCCACATTGGGCGATTCGGTCAGCGGATCCTTGCCCACCGACAGAATACGCTGATGCGACACGCCCTCTGGCGTCAAATCAATCACTTGGAGGCCTCCCAAAGACCCCTCCACTGTTATCGCTTGGCCCAACGTTGCGTGGATCTTGGCTTCGCTCATCGTGAACGTGCCAACTTTGCGTCCCACCAGAAAGCTGTCACGCATCACCGCCCGCAGCACCAGCACATTCAAACGATGGAAATCGAAAGTGATTTCCGTTCGAACGGTGCTGTTCTGAGAGGGTGCCGAGGGGTTGTCTTTGGAGGTAGCTGCCGGAGTTGTCATGGACGCACCCCAGTCTGGCATTGGTGCATCAGTGACTATGTCGTGGAAATGCTTTTTCGACTTCTTTGGGAATACTCGCTTCGCGAAACCCATCAACTCGACGATGGTCTCTTGATTGGCTGCAAAAATGACTCATTTAGCTGATTGTTGTTCAGAGCGGTCGAAATGGCCGTAGCACTCACCAATTATGTCCAAATTGTTGAATTGAATGTTGGCGATCTGCAACTGCTCTCCGTCGGCTACTTCTGGAGTAACCAACAGCACTTCCACCGTGATCAAGGCGTCTATATCGCGCGTCACAGACCAAGTATCAGAGTTAGCTAATTTCGTTTTGATTTTTTTTTTTTTTTTTTTTTTTTGATGATTGATTCATTTCATTCCAACAACAACAAACCAAATCAAACAAACCAAATGAACGATAAACCAAATGGCGGGTGGAAAGGCAAACGAACCAAAAACGAAAACAAAAACGAAAAAATAAACAAATTTAAATCAAAAACAAAAATGAAACTGAAAATCAAGTTATTTTACAAAATGCCAAAAAATTGGAAAAAGTATAAATTGAAGAACGAGAAAGATCAAACGACAACATACTTCTTTGGAGATTGCTGAGGGCTCGCGAGAGGGTGTTCGGACTGGTAGGTCGGGCGTGCATCGGATCGGGCGACATCGATGGAGAGTTGGGCGAACATGGTTCGCTCTGTTTCAAACTGCCTGAAATGCTGTCCATTCTGCAAAAGCAAGGTATTTGAGTCAGTGTGATGATCTTTGAGGAGTTGCCAGGAGATTGAACTGACCCCACATGTCGATGACTAGCGATGAGCAATTCGAAATCTGGTCCAAACGACTGAATCGCATCGACCAGCAAAAGGCCGTGCACGGATAGTGAAACACTGGTGTCTTCCGGTCGCTTGCTGAAGCCTGCCTTCACCCCGGTCACCTGCAATTCAGCGATACATCGACCGCGTGACTGCACCTCCAGCGACATTTGATCGATCGAAAATTGTAGAACAAACAATTTGGTCCCATCGGCGCACATCGAGTGCTCCGAGGCATCTTCAGGCGGCTGAGTCTGCGCGTCCATTGTGGCGTTCTCCATCATTGTAATGTCATCCACGACATCGGTCGGTGTGCGGTATGGTGACTGAATGCTCGTCGTCGAGATGGTATTCAGCATCGTCATGATGGCGCAAATCTTGTCCTCGTTGACGTGCGCCACTAGTTTCGGTAGCGTCCCGGAGATTGTGAGGCTCGGGAATTGTGGGTCGGTTGTATGCAGTACGCGACGTTCCACCTGTAGTGAAATACTAAACCGATCGAGCACATGCAGATTCGATGAACCCTTCGCGCTAGCAAACAGCCACCGTTCACGGCTTTTGCAGACGAGCACCTGCATGTCAGTCAAGTCCATTTTGTAACGATCGTAGATTCTTTCGTGGAGCGTCTTCTCCAGCGAACTGTCGTCGATGGCGTTGATTATTGAATCTGGGATGTCGGACAGGGCTGAGCAAAGCGTTGGTGAGTCGACGGGACTGTTTTGCGAACCAGGTGGTGTTGAGCAGGGCGTCATGAAAGCCTCTTCATCCTCACTCAAATCCCTTGGTAGCGATTCCACACCCACGCTCTCCTTCCGATCGTACGCACTGTTCGAATAGTTGGTCAGTTGCAGCCTGCCAAAGTCCATTACCACCACCGAGCCATTCTTCACATTGAAATTCTCCACAAAGATTATCTGCGGTGCCGAAATATCAATCTCCAGCGTCCACGTCTTGCGCTCACTCAAATCTCCCTCGAGAATGTTCTCCCAATTTTTGATGAACTCCATTTTCGTTTTGTTCTTCATCGCTTCGATTTTCTTTTTGGTGCTCAGCATCTGATGGGGCTTCATCACGAAATCGACAACCCATTTGATGGCCTCGATATTGTAGACGATGTCCAGCGACTGGGACTTGATCAAGAGCCGATAGTCGGTGTTGTACGAAAGCGGCTTACGCTCGTAATGCAAGAGGAACAGAGGCTCGGCCGGTGTGGACGTTGAAATGGATTGCGATTGTGATGCGCGGGACTTCTGTAGTCGCCCATGTGGCACTACATCCTTGTTCTGTGGCTTCATCAAATCTGGAAACTCCGAGTGGTTCGTGATGAAATCCTTCACCAGCACCGAGCCCAAAGATAGTCCAACGAAATGCGATCCTGAGCGTGGTCGCGATTCTATGTCCAACACCAAGTTTTGGAACTGTAGCTGCATCATCAGCTTGCTTAGTACGCACGGTGATCCGGTGCACACGTCCAACGATCCTTTCTTCAAAGTGAAATTGAATTTCCCGAAGACAGCATCGCGTTTCAGGAGCGAATTGTTCTCGACCGAGCCCAAGGTCAGCGCATTCAGAATTTCGTCCTCGAGTTGGTTTTGGTCCTTTGGCTGAGCGATCGGCGATGCCAGCGGTGATGGTGTTTCCTCAATGGGTAGCGGAGTCGTCCCCGCTACGAGCATGTCATTGGTCGGGGTCTTGTACCAGCCCCACCATTGCGGAAACCACTGCAGCAGCATGCTCCGTCCCTGATTTGTCGCCACCTGATCGCACTCATCGTTCGGTATTCGACTCATGCAAATCTCTCTCAGCATCTTCAACTCGTCATAGGTTCGTTCCTTTTCGATGCGGTCCTTGAACTCCTTCTGTTCACTGGTCAACGTTTCATTCGGATTCACAACGAGTTTCGTATAAATTTCCAAATACCGGAAATTCTCTTTGGTCATCTCTTGCTGTTGTCCTTTGGCAACGATGCGAACGCCATGACATCGGGCCGCATAAATCCACCAGGCTTTCGGTGATTCGTGCACCGTTTGCTCGGGTCGCAGTAAGCGGAATCGTCGATATTTGGCGATGTCATCCAAACCCTGGACGCACTCCACCATTTGCTTGTATTGCCACTGAAACGGAAGGAGACGATCAATAAACGGCTTCGAAGGGTTGCAATGAAGCTGGGCACTTACGTCATTCAAGGTCAACAGCACTTCATTAAGAACTAAATCACAGGTAAGCCGAGGTCGAGAGCGTGTCCGTAACGGAGTTTCGCTTCGATCACGCCGAAATTTGGCTTGAGCACTGACCGGATTGATGATGTATTGATGTTTTGAGGAGGTCTTCCATCGCGCAAAGGCATTGGCCAGTTGATCGTGTTCGATTTCACCGAAGATCTCATGATTGTGCAATGGCTCCCAATAGATGGCCATCGCAGTCAGTTCGACCAGCTTGAAGGAGGCCGTTTGATTCCATGGCGTCGTGCAACCGGTAATCCAATTGGAATCGCAACTCCGGGCGGACAACGATTCAATTGTGATGCCGCACGAGAATCGTTGATTCGGCGCTGTAACCGGGTCTTCGTAGCGAATGTGCACGTTTTTTATTTTCAATTCTAAGTTCTCAACGATATTTGTGACTAATGAAGTGCCATAGCTCATCCAACCGGTATATGATGCTGCATAGTAGCTGCCTTCGAGATCGGCCTCTCGATGTGCTCGCCATTTTGCCTCCAACGCATCCAGTCGCGATAATTTGTAATTCAAATCGGCCTGCTCTTCAGTTTCGGCGTCCCACTGCAAAGTCAAATGAATGCATTTTAACGTTTGGGATCATTCCCCCCGTCCGTCCGTCCGTCCGCACTCACCTCATCCAAATTGATCGGAGCAATCACAACATAGACATTTTCAATGTTGATACACCACGGTGCGGTACGAAATTGTCTCACCGGAATCTGTAACTTGATTTTGCCAACGGTTCCGCTGAGCGCTTGCAAAGGCAATCCCAAATTTCTGAGGGCATCCCGTCGCAGGGGCAAATTCTCCAATTCAACTTCACCTGAAAGTAAGGAAACGATGCCACAAACATGAGCTCAAACAATCAACCACGACAATGAGCTCATCACCGTCAATCAAAATCATAAATGAACCACGTGATTGCTTTGTGCAATTATGTCATCGCCGCGTTATTCGCCAAACAGGCCATTTATTTACATGTTCGCTTCAATTCAAGCAACAGGCAACAGCCACACATCGGCACCGTTTGTCAAAGAGCTGTTGTGATTCATTCGATCAAAGATAATGAAAACACAACAGATGTGACGTCGGAGTTCTTACGTAATCGATATTGGGCTGCGCGCGATGGGCTCAACAACTGGGAAACGGTCGTCGTGGATCGTAAATGGCATTCAAGATTCGCGGAATGAATCGACATTTCATTCGAAATCGATCCGTGGATTCGACAAACATTCAGGTCCCAGTTGCTCAGACAGTCTGGTGATTCATAAACAAAGTTGGTGTATTTACCCGACAGCAAGGCCACCGACAACTGTGCCGTATTCAAATTGTGCACATATTTCCCCAAGTAATTGTTGAGCACCCAGGCGATTAGCTCTCTGAGCATCGTGCGCGATTCCCGAATGCACTTGCACGTGTTTCGCAATTATCACAAAAATGAAATCACCCTGTTTGTTCCAATCACAGTGTCGACTGCGAGGAGAATCGCATCGGCTCGCACTATACCCGTCCACCAGCACACCGAGAACGGTGTTTTCAAGCAAAGCGATAAATTTTCAATATTTTCACTGTAATTCGTTCATGCGATTCGAAGCAACTACGTAATTCCGATTTGTAATTCATGTCCGTTTTCGGTGCTTTTCGTTGGTTTCGATGAAATCGCGATTCTGTTCGTCTTTTTTTTTATTCGCCGCAAACACACAACATTCCGCTTTCGATTCTAGCCGAACGAACTGCTGCCCATCGACAAAGTGGCTGGTGTTTTGTCTCGTGAAATCTCCCTCCAAGCGAATGCCAATGGACTTTGAATGGATCAATTTCGTTGCTGCGATTCACTCCAATCACAAGCTCATTTATCGATAACTTAATCGATGATTCAATTTTCGCTCTCGAACTTTTGCACAAAAAAAAACACAACGAAAATTTCTTGGCTCTTTTTACTTCGTTCTTTCGACCCAATCAAAATAAAAGTCATGTGAAATGTCATTTGGTGGTTCGGGCGAGCGTATTTTGGTGTTGCCAGATGGGCAAGTGTTTTTTGGCGGGTCGGTTGGTTTCGGGCTGACCGCTGGCGGGAATTTCGATTTGATTGAGCTTCTCCTCTCCCTGTCGGTGAGCGCTTAGTGACCCTACGGTGGATTTCGAAGAGGATATCAAGGCGAGGATCAAGCTTCGAATCTATTGTGAGATGCCCGGAGTATATAATAAATACTCTGCAGAAATGTATCTTCGTTCAGTACGCAATTCTTGTTGGTTCGTCAAAAATCATCCCAATCATTCAAACTTGCAAACATTCAAATAAGAATATCACAGAAAAATCAGAGGGGAATATTTGCCAAAATTGAACACACACGTGAATTCTTGATGAAATTAACAGTTTTGTGATCTTTGCTTCGAATGGAGTTCGCCAGTTATATTCAATGCGTATGAATGAGGTTCCAGAAGTCCTTGTCTCAACCCGTCGGTTCAAGTGCCCGGTCACTTTGGACACTCGAAGGACTCCATCACGCTCACTCTCAGCTCCTGTCAGCCAAAGTTCGCCCACAGCACACCCATCCCGACGAAATCAATCACTCGAATCGCAGTCCAATGTAAACAACTGGTCGATAGAAACGTGTGCCGAACCGAATCAAATATCCGATCAACCGTTTCATTGAATAAATTTAAGTGCGATTTCGAATCGCTTCCTGTCGAAAGTTTGTGGGGAAAACAGAAATCATTAAGAATTCGAGAAAAAGTCAATTATTGTGCGGTAATTGTGTTTCTCAGAGGGTTATCAAGGTCACGACCAGGGCAACAGTTGTGAGACAGGCCCGAAACGGTGTCTATGAGTTATGATAAGCTCCTCGAAGAGGTATCTGACTGACAGTTGTGACAGTGGTGTGTGCACGAGAATTGGAATTGTGACTCGTTACATAATTGATGAGCGAATGACTGTATTCGATTGTGTTCCGGTTTCAATGCAATGCATTTCAGTGCGTGTTGAATGAACTGAAGGAGTGCGATTGTTTATCTCGCGGCGAATGATTCGGAAGCGGTTACGACGACCTGTCGAGTGTTTCTCAACATCAAAAAATCGATTCGAATATCAGCTGGTGATAGCACAGCGAGCGATTCCCTCGCTCACCGACCGATCGAATTCGCTCGCAACGATTCCTCACTATCCTCGCTGTTGTCGTTGTAATCGTCACCGTTGCCGTCACAAGCTTATGTAATTCCGAAAATAAACGCATTGACGACGACCGCCCAAAATCAAAATCACTAGTTTCTCGTTCTGTCTCTGTCGATTCGCGGCGCATTGACCGATCACAGCCGATCAACCGGCCGACTCGAAATGTGTGTCAACCGATCACAGCCTGATCATCACCAGTTGTCATTCATCAAATTGTGTGTGAATCTTGGATTCGCATTCAACGCGTGCCGTTGCCGAAACGGCTTCGGTTCCCGAAGGTGTTTTCTCGTTTGCAGGCCCGCGTGCACCGTGTCGATGTGTGTTTTATAAATATCGTTCAAGTCCAGCATGAATTGCGCATCGAATTGTCGTGTGCGTGACATCGCAATGCGATGTGAAAATGAAAATTTCCGAAGAGCAAAAAGAAAAACATAAATATTTTCGTTCATTGGCCGAAACGCGCGCGCGCCGAAGGAAAAAAAAAACGGCAATCGCGAGTGAGCTTGTGCATGAATGTTGTTTTCTCTGTTTGTTTTGTTGTTTTGCGTCGCTTTTCCGAAATCGCTTTCGAAATGTCCGACAACGTTCAAAGTGCAAGTTATTCCCGTTCGAAAAGTGACATTATTTTGGCGATTCTCTCGCCACAGTCTTTGTTTGCGACGATGACGGCTATTTCGGCCTCGCATCGATGATTCAGTCGTTGTTTTTATTTCGGTGTTGATTGCGCTTAGGAGATTAATCCGATTTCGATCGACGTACCGTTCATTGAGTATCCTGCGCCGAGGCAACCCATCGCATCGCTTCATATCAAAGCGCAAAGCCAACAATGGAAATTTTTCCGGAGCGTTTTTTCATCGCTCAATTCAAGTGAGTTTTCGTCGTCGTTTGCGGTGCCTTCCGTTCGCTTTATTTGTTTTCGGATAAAAACGTTTGACTTGCCGTTCGTGCGCGCGATAAGACATCTGCGAGTTAATTACAGGCGAGATTTAAATGCCATTAAACGCTCAACCCCGGTCAATTGATAAGACGAAACGTAAAATAACGAAACATATCCAATTTCCAGACTGTGAGAATTTTGTCGGTGCATCCAGTGAGAATGCGTGGCAAATGTGACGAGGAATAAGTCCCGGCGCGTCGATTCAGCAGAGACACAGAGTAACAGATATCCGATTCAAGTGACGAAATCAACAAGTTAGTTCGGTGCGGCAATCAACGGAAAATGGATTTCTTGCTTGGTGGGACCGCGGCCATGTGCGCGGGGTTCTTCTCCAACCCGTTCGACGTCATCAAGACAAGACAGCAGTTGCAGGGTGAATTGCAAAAGTCGGCTGGAAATCGCCCGCCGTATCGAGGTCTCGTGCCAGCCATTCGGAATATCATCAAAGCGGAAGGCGTGAGGGGACTGCAGAAAGGTCTCAGCTCCGCGCTGGCCTTCCAGTTTGTCATGAACAGCACGCGACTGGGAATGTACGAAACAGTGACTAATTTGAAGTGGACGCGGTGGTCTGATTCGAAGCATCACTCACCGGTGTTGTGTGTGTTTTGGGGCGGAATGGCTGGCGTCGTTGGTTCGGCCATCGGCTGTCCACTGTATTCGATCAAAACGCAAATTCAGGCTCAATCCCACGGTCGATTCGCTGTTGGATTCCAGCATAGTCACAGCGGCACGATGGATGCTTTGAAAAGCACCTACAAAGGAGGCGGTGTTCGAGGTCTTTGGCGAGGTTTGGAGGGGATTGTGCCCAGAACGGCTGTCGGTTCAGCCATTCAATTGTCCACATTCACCAAATGCAAGGACTTCTTCTTGCACTACGAGGTTCGTACGAGTGTTTCTTATCTTCGCGCAGTGCTTTCGTTCACGTGAAGTCTCTTGCAGACTTTCCAAAACTCTGTGTTTTTGACGGCGTTGGCCTCCAGCATGTTCAGCGGGTTCTTTCTGGCCGTTGGTATGACGCCTTTCGATGTTGTTGCTACGAGACTCTTCAATCAAGGTAAGGTGACGTTGAGCGCGACCCGATGAGCACCGGTTCAAGATTATACCTCCCGTTTCAGGTGTCGACAAGAACGGCAAGGGTCTGCTGTACAGCAATGTCATTGATTGTTTCGTTAAAACCTTCAAAATCGAAGGCATGCGCGGCCTCTACAAGGGCTTCGTGGCCAACTATTGGCGAGCGGCACCGCACACCGTACTCAATCTGACGTTTTGGGACCAATTCAAGAAATGGAAGAACATTTACCTCTCGGATGAGGCCAACATGTACTTTGAATGATTCGGTTTAGGACGGTAATTGCGTTTAGCGGTTTGAATGTTTGCTGTTTTCGGTTTTTTGTTTATGTTGCTGTCGTTAAGATCCATTTTGTATCGAATTCATGCTCGAGAATTTGTGTTTTCCAAAACCAATTGTAGCTTATCCTCCATTGTCAGCAACCAGGCTCCGTTCAATCAACTTTGAACAGCGTCAGACTGAATGACTGATCCGAGTCTGGTTGCTGAAAGTGGCGGAAAAGATAAGGGGCTTCGGCAATACTAGAATTAGAATAATTTTTATTGGTTTTTATTTATTTTCGTCGATGGCGAATTTTGAAAGTGGGAGCTTCCACATCAAACTCGGAGAGATTTTTTGAACGAGAATGACCTGTCAGATTTCGTTGGCAGATTCGAACTCTTGCTTACTTCGACTTCGAAACTGTCTAAGGATGAATCCCAAGCGAAAAATAAAAATCATCTTGAATGATATCCTCGATTTGAATGTGAAAGTCCCCACAAATTGTTAGTTTCATTTCGAACGAGCGCTCCGATCAAAGAACGGTGAACTACTCCAACGATTGCGAAAATTCGACTGAGCATCTAATAACATGCAACGGCTCACAGTGGTTGTTATTGTGATTGTAACCGCCACAGCAGCTCCATCAGACAGTCGAGATAAAATCATCGCAATCGAGAGATTACGACTATATGACTTTGCGAAACGCCGAGACGGAGATAGGAGAGTCGAATCTAACGCGCAACAGTTGAATATTGAAATTGTTATTGAGTGCACTCGAAATGGATTTCGCGCTTGGTGGAACTGCGGCGATTGGTGCTGGGTTTTTCTCGAATCCAATGGACGTCATCAAGACAAGACAGCAGTTGCAGGGTGAATTGCAGAAGCCGACTGGTGATCGACTGCCGTATCGAGGTCTCGTGCCTGCCATCCGGAATATCGTCAAAGCGGAAGGTGTGAGGGGACTGCAGAAAGGTCTCAGCTCCGCGCTAGCCTTTCAGTTTGTTATGAATAGCACGCGATTGGGAATATACGAGACCTGCAAGAATTTGCAATGGACCAAATGGTCCAACACTGGGCAGCACTCGCCGGTGTTGTGTGTACTTTGGGGTGGAGTGGCTGGCGTTGTCGGAAATGTCGTTGGCTGCCCGCTGTTTTTGGTCAAGACTCAACTCCAAGCTCAATCTCACGGTCAGTTCGCGGTGGGCTATCAACACGGCCACACTGGTACAGTTGATGCGCTGAGCAGGATCTATCGTGCGGGGGGCGCTCGCGGGTTGTACAACGGTCTCGAAGGTCTTGTGTGGCGAGGCTTTGTTGGGTCCTCCGTTCAATTGGCTTTGTTTACGAAATGCAAGGACATCTTCCTGAGGTTCGAGGTTCGTATGAATGTTCTCGCTTATAGATTGTTTGGTTGTTATTGTAATAAATTAAACTTGAACTTGAACTTGAACACACAGATTTTTCGAAATTCCGTTTTTTTAACGGCGCTCGCCTCGAGTGTATTCAGCGGATTTGGATTAGCCGTTGCCATGACGCCGTTCGATTGTGTTTTGACCCGACTCTGCAATCAGCGTACGAACAAAGAAACGCTCATTCTCGATTATCCGCACTAACGTTATTCTCATTCGCAGCTCGCGGAAACAACGGTAAAGGGCTTCTTTATGGGAACGTCATAGATTGTTTCGCGAAAACTTTCAAAATCGAAGGTATTCGAGGTCTCTACAAAGGATTCGTGCCCAACTACTGGCGATGCGCACCGCACACCATGCTCTGCTTGACGTTTTTGGATTTGCTCAAGAAATGTAGAGATGTTTATCTGACGCCCACTGTCGATCCAACTGAGATGAATTAAACACATGATTTTCGTTATAAAAGATCACACTTTTCAATAAAACGACTTAAAACTACTGGTTCAATATTGGCGAGCCATGACATCTCGGTCTAAACAGGAATTCCTATCCGAAACAGACTGAATCGCTCTGTCGCTTCACAACTTAACGCTATTTATCGCTTAGCCTAATCGCTGAGAACAAGAAATCACGCTGCTGGCTGCACGGCATTCGCATTTGGTGTGCCAGTTGTGCCTTGGACCTTCGCCAGTTCGGTTTTGAATCGTCCGATTGTTTCACGAGCCAGCTTCAGTTTCTCCTTCAGGACGCTTATCTCCGATTTGACCTTGCCCTTGACATCGATGATATTGTCCAGTGTCTTGGAAATCTTGTCCTCAACTGAAAGAGACACCATCAATCACAGCCCAGTCCACCCGGTCATACCATTTCAACTTACAGTCCGTGTCATGCACCCACAATCCCTGAGTGATTGGCTTCGTGTTGTTCAAGTAGTGTTGCATCAATTGGGTGGGTTCCTGGAAGACAATCTCCTCGTACTGCTCCGAGACCAGCACCTTTTTGGTGTCGTGCGTTGAAATCTCTCCGTCAACAACCGGCGATTGGAACAACTTTAGAATGTGATAGAGCGTCACCGGCCGTTCGGTCGGATCGTGAAAGTACAATTTGATGACCACCTCGAATTCACCCCAGCCCGTTTCGGTTATTTCGTATGGCGGTTTTGTCAGAATCCGATTCGGATTTGCGTAGCTCTCGTGCAATTTGAAATGGACTTTCTTCACGTACGTCGACATATCTTCGTTGTAATATGGCTTCACGTAGACAGTCCATTGGTGCGTGTGTCCGTCTTCTTCACGTTTCTTCCCGAATGACCGAGCCACATTACCGTAAACAATTGGCTTCACAATTGTCAGTCCCTGCAAAACACAAACATTGAGGTTAGATTCGTCTTAGGCTTCGATCGGCAATTTTCAGACAAATTCCAGGACAGAGTCCAAATACTCGAACGGATGCTACCTTCACACGACCACCAGAATCCGGTCCAAAATCCGTTGGAATGTTCGACATGCTGACCGAGTGAATTTCCGCACAATTGCGGACGAGATTCTTGATGCAAAACGAAAACTGAATTGAATGATGCGTTGAACTGTCAAATTGACATCCACACGATCCACATGTTCCACACGCCAGTCAATCTTTCATTCTCACGAACTTTGAACCAAAAAAAGCTTCAAATTTGCTTTTCGATCGAATCATAGAGGTCGCTAGCATCACAATATGCTGCTGAGATCTGTAGCAAGGAAGTGCTGGTCTCGTCGATCCATCCTAGATATTCTCAACATTCGTCAGAAGTCAAGCTTCAAAATTCCATCTACAAGGGATCCCACATGAGCACCCCACCTTCAAGTCCCCGTCAAAGCAACCCAAATTCACTGCAATCCCCATCCGGCAAGCAATCTCCCCATGCTTCCTCCTCATATCCAGCAAACCGGCCAACTCCGAATCGGATTTCGTTGTCGTGGCCCCCGAACCGAAAACCTTCAAATATCGATATCGAAACTCATCATCGGTTGAAATTAGTCACCTACCGACATAATAAATATATGCGACTGGGAATTATGTGTCGCACTCCCGGGTACATAATGTAATGTGCATTGAGTATGCATACAAACACATGCAAAATCGGATGACGAGAACGACTAACGACGACGACGACGAAGACGACGACGGCAGACACATCGAGTGGCACACAGTCAATTGTCCAATATATTTAAACAGAAAATCGACTGTTGTAAC
>JANSTV010011119.1:0-30687 GCA_027564135.1 Lestremia cinerea
CCATTCCATTGCAATATTTGCGGTGGCTCATTTTCGAGGTATTCCAGCTTGTGGTCGCACAAGAAGCTGCACAGCGGAGAGAAGAATTACAAATGTACCATTTGCGGATTGGCTTTTGCCAAAGCGGTTTATTTGAAGAATCATTCACGCATTCACACCGGCGAGAAGCCATACAAGTAAGTCCCATTGCCTCTTTGCCCCTTCCACACTTTTGACTGACCAACAATTTGAAACTCTCTTTCCAGATGCGGAACCTGCGGCATGCAGTTCTCGCAGTCACCACATTTAAAAAATCACGAGCGAACACACAGTGGAGAAAAACCATATGTCTGCGAGGTTTGCGACAAAGGTTTCGCCCGGCACGCTACGCTCTGGAATCATCGTCGCATACACACAGGTATGTGCTACCATTTCGATTTCTTGGCCAATCGACGGTTTGACCGAGGTTCATCGTGGCCACCGAACAGGCCTCACACCAACGAAATTCCTAATTTCTCAAATTTTCTTTTGTTTTTTAGGAGAAAAACCTTACAAATGCGAAATTTGCGGTTCGGCGTTCAGTCAGGCGGCTCACTTGAAAAATCACGCTAAGGTAAGGGTTAATTGAGGGGTGCTCGTTGCGAAGATGCCAGTTTGATAATTCACATTCCTTTGCAGGTACATTCAGGAGAAAAGCCTTTCAAGTGCGATATTTGCAGTGCGGCATTTGCCGATCGATTTGCATTGAAGCGGCATCGAAGGATTCACGAGAAATACGGTAAGAACGCTAGCGACCGGGTCTCTAAGTGCTGAAACCTCATTGTGATTTGTTTGTTTTTTTGCGAAGGTCAAACCGCTCCCCGCCAACCGGCCCAAACAGAACAGGCTCAGCCAGAGTTGATTGTTCACAAAGAGGAAATCCAAGACATCGAGGAAGAAGACGAGAATGGCCAGGTGATAATTTCCAGCATATAAAATATTGTTGTTTAGAAATTTAGCTGTTTTGAAGTAGAAAAAAAATCCGCCACGATTTTGAGCTCGCATCAATATCTCTGTTTTCTCTTGTCCATTTTCAGATCTATCAATAATCCCCATCCACAACCGCATCTGAGCTCATTGCAAAGCATCGTAGCTAAAACAAGAAATCAGACCCGAACCATCGGCCATTAAATTGAATTATTGTCAATAATTTTCTCGCGCTATTTTTACCTCAATTTCATTTTCGATATTTGGCCGACAATGAATGAGTCCGCATTCACTTTCTTGCAATTTGCTCCAAGAGTAATTGTCACCACCATGAGGTGGTCACGTCGAGGGATCGACGGAACATTTTTTTTTGTTTTTTTTTTTTTTTTTTACTTCTTCTTTTACTTTCAAAAAAATGAACTCCCGTTATTCATATGGCGATGCCACATTCAATCACAAACACTTGAATAAAACATTGATCTGCATCAGTTCCTGTTTATCATCTAAGGGCCGAATAGAGTTCACAGCTGGTCATTGTGAATTGTTGACATTAAATCAAAGGAACGAAATTAAATTTAAATTTAATTAACTTCGATAATAATTAATTAATTAATTAACAAGAATCGAGTCAATATGAAATAAGAATTTTAGTTGAATTTTCCAATGGAGCAATGGAGACATTTGGAGATGAAATGACACTCCGGTTGTAGTTAATCGTGGGCGACTCTTAAATTCTTGTACTTGAATTCAGGCATTCGATTCGACTCGATGACCGAATAACTGGCATATTTTTTATGTAAATAATTTTACTTCACAACCAAACTAAAAAGTTGATTCTAATTTTCGTTATAAAAGTTTTAATTTTTTTTTCAATTTTAAAAGAAATCAATTGGGATAGAAAGTGAAATGAAGATAAATGAAGTTCGGAAAAAATTGAATTGAAACAGAAAAGCTTTGTAACATAAAAAAAATTTGTATAATTTTTATTGAAATTAATTGATTGATCAATTAATTAATTAATTCGAAATGTATTCACAATGAAAATAATTAACTAATGAATCTATTCACAATAATACGGTTAGCAAAAACAATATCGGAATATTATTATGATAAATATTGTAGCCATTCATAATATTATTATTATTTTTATTATAATTTTTATTATCGAGATCGATTTACGTAGAATTGACATGAATATTTTACTACGGTAACATTTGTACGATTTGAAAACAATGAATGATCAAAGGGAGGGAAGATGGATGGCTGATGGGCGTCACAAGCGGATGTGGATCATTCACAACGGAAATTCAGACGCGAAATTAAATTCCTGAATTGGACGTGTGTGACACTCGCAGCCAGTTGGCTGGACTTCGATCAAATTGTCGGATTGTTGATGACACGAAATGCATCTTCTTTTTTTAAATTTTAAATTATGAACAATCCGTTCGCCAGATGATGGCCAGTGTTGTTGAACGTTTGTGGCCGTCTCCGAATTCGCGCTAATTGATGGACATGCAATTTATGTAAAAAGAAACACACAAAACAAAGAATGAAACGATCAAGAATCCGTTTTCCTTTCTTTTTCTATTTGAAATCGAATAGTTTTAATGAGATGAATAATATTTTTGTTTAATTAATTAGAATTTGAAATAAATGCGATTTTCATTTGAAAAGAACAAGTCGCCTTTGGTTTTCTTAGTTTCGAGGAATCAACTCGCCTTATCCCACCGCCTTATCCCACCGTTCAGAAATAAATGGAATTTCTGCAAACAATTGATACTTTGGCTTTTTCTTGGCGTCATTGTCTCATCGCTCCAGTGCTCTAGGAACGAAATCTAAAAGCACTGCGTTCCATGAATTCTGGCTGCCCTCCGGAAATGCATTCAAACGAGATCAACTAAAGAATTTGTGAATAAAAACAACAAGTTTTCACCTTAAAAATATTCATTTCAATATTTTCAGTTTTATTAATAAATTTGTTTCTTTGTCAGGTATGTCATAAAGTGACCAATGCGCACAACCGCATCGGCTAAGCTTAGAATAATTTCAAATCGAAATGAAAAATAAAATCCTGAAAAAATCTTTCAAAATCAACGAAAATACAACGAATTATCTTGAGAAACTCTCTTATGGCAAATCGTTCCGATCGGCGACCACGGGGATCACCGCCTCGGAACATCACACACTTTCGAATGAGAACACCACACGGGCTAAATTTTGAAAAAATTTAAAAAATTTGGAAAATATTACAAGGAAGATTCAAGCGAAAGCTGCAACTCTAAGCAGCAATCCACCCACGGCTTGCGTGAGAATTGCCAACAAGAGTGGAATTCAGTCATTTCGCGCCAAACAAATTAAAGCGAAAAAGAATCTCCTTTTTGAAAAGGATGCATCGAAATTAGAAGATCTCGAAATGCGAATAAGGGGCGGGCTGAACTCAAGAGTTTCGGAAAGTCCCGAGCGAAATTCAGCTAAAAAAAATTTCTGACAAGACTGTCTGCTGTAACACATTCACACTCCTGCACGCGAGTTCCTTTCTAGCTTTCATTCGAAATTCAAGACAAAAAATAAACGAATCTTTGTTTGAGAACTTCCTCAATTTGTGATTATGGTTACACTAAGAAAATCTTACAAGAGGAGCGAATAATAGAATGAAGCGATGAAAGCGATAATAAAGAGAATTCAGGCAAAAATATGAAATCTCGCTTGGGGAAAATTAATTGCGAATCAAAATGAGGAAAATAGAAGAGTGAACTGATTGCTTTTTGTTGCCAAAAATATGGCGATCGATTGATGGATGAATGAGCGAGGTCAGGCAATTTACATGACGAAGACTTTCTCGATTTTTGGCTGAACGAAAGACTGATTTGTCTTCGGACACACTACGATCCCATTTTCCTTTGTGATTTGTGGGAGGGCCTGCAAGAGATCGAATTGAGTGGTTTGCATTGCGAGAGAATGAAAGACGAAGAGAGGAGGTACTCACCAATTGACCGTATATTTGGCCATTGGGCAGCATCATCGGCAGATTGTGCTCGTTCAGCGGGAGACCAGTGACTCTGCCGAAGAAAATTATCGATTAGTACTGCGTCTCTTGATGCATTCAGCCACCTGTGAACTCACCGACAAATCAAGCGGCTCTGTGCGCAATGTGAAAATGGCAGATTGCCAGCGATTTCATTGAGGCCCGTCTGACAGACGGGACAATTTTCGCTTTTATTGTTTGTCGAATAGCATTGAGGCGTCTTCAACGCTGACAAGCCAGCTTGCACGACCACCGATAGGACTGATTGTGTGGACAACTGGAACAGACGATAGTTTTCCATTCGGAAATTGAGAACGAGATCGTCCCACCTGGCAACGTCGAACAGGGTTTTGTATGGTTCCACATCTGAAAAGGAAAATGTCGTACTTTTGAGCGGCTCCAATGCAAGACTTATTTCGACTTACCTGTGCTCACTGGAAACGCCAACAGAGCCATGCACTGTCGAATCTCTTTCAATTGATCGTGTTCGAAGGCCGGAAAATATTTTCGTGAATGTTTGACTGCGTCCAACCGTCGATCCGATCGAATCAACTCAACAAACTCTTGAACGCGCACTTGAAACTCAATTGTTGAATTGATTTTTCGCAGTTTCGATTTGTTATCATTGCACCAGGTGATGCATCGGGCTGTTTGTTGGCATCGTAGATCCTCCTCAACTTCACGGACCGTTTGGAAGATTTCCAAATTGGTCAATTCTGTAATGCCTTTGCGCTCAGCCAACTTTTCGGCCGTTTCGTAGTAGCCCAACCGGAGAAAGTGCTCGACGATCATGCGATCCAAACGAGTCTGCTTCCATTGATTGTAGTAAACTGCCTTGAGATCTTCTCTTGGAATGATATTGATCATCGTTTGACGAACGTGATCCAAACGACGTTTGCATGCCTGCACCGCGGACAGCTCATCGGAAATGCTTTCCTCAGCCTTGCGCTTCAGCACCTGCAATCGCTCAACTACTCCGCCCAGCAATAATGTGATTTCCCCAGCCGATTTTGAGCTTAAACTCCTCTCCAATTCGCTGGCTGCACTTTGAATTTGACTCAATTCTCGATCGATGGTCTTCTGGGCAGTCCGAAATTTCTTGTTGAGAATCTCATAGGGTACCTGTCCAACGTCAAGAAAAAAATCAAAAAAATCAGCTGACGCATCAAAAACAATAGAATCCTTCGCAAGTCACATTCACGCTCGATGCCATTAGCCAAGCACAAATGGCTGGCTCGAATGGCCTCGAAATAAGTTTTTCTTTTTTTGGTGTTGTGAAATCGCCTTCGGTGCGAATTCCATTTCGAAATTATTTCACAATGATTTTTCGCAATCGAAACATCTCCGAACGTGCTTGGGGCGACAATGACCAGCTCGAGGGAAACATCATCGGGAATGTTTGTTGTGCACAAACAGAATTACAAACGAGTGCGATTACATCAACACTCGATTTGACAAATATTTTACGTCTTAAAACATAGGTGAATGCAACGGGGCATGTGTCGACAAATGTACGAACCTTCAGTGTTTGATATTCCATCGCTTTGATGTCCGTCATTGTGCGGGGCTGCAACACCAAATTCAAACCAATCGAATCAACCACAATTTAGTCAACTCAAATGCAAAAGTGATTTTGTAAAAATATACTTGATTCCTCTTCGTTTCGTGTCGTTTTTCCCTGATTAATTTGCGTCGTGCTTCGACAAAGACTTGATTTGTCAAATGTTTTTGTGGTGATGTTGTTGTTGTGCTCTGTGTTTTTTCAGCTGATTTGATGCACAATGGGTGCGCTCGTGATTGTAATGTAGAATAGTGGACGGTATAGTCGCGAGATGGCGTTTCAGCGTATCTGTCCGATATAGATGTTGCCGAAAATGTGGAATCGCACATCTGACTGACCTTTGGTTGATCAGCTGCACGTTGGGCTTTCATCTTGTTTTGCTCAAAAAGTCAGTACCACGTCGCTAAGAAGAAAACGATAGCTTTTCATAAAATTTAATTTTTTTATTTCTGGGAAAAAATAGCAACAATCTTCGCATCGAGACAGTAAATGGATTGAATCAGAGCGACGCACAGTTTGAGAATTGAAAAAAATGCTTTCAAAATAATTTCGAAATCGATGTGCAACACTCATCGAAAATCCGAGGATTCAAAGATTCCATTTAGAGATTGTGACACAAAATTTGTTTAACAAAGCTAGGCTAAAACTAACAATAAAAAAGAAAGCTTTCTATAACGAAATTGACACAAAATGTTGAAGAATTTGCGAAATTCAATAAAAAAGAAAACGAAAAAACGACGAAAACTGATCGAACACAAAACATTCTTAATGGTTTTTTATGTCGAACAAAGGGCGACGCAAGCGATTATTTCGCCTCTTTTCCTTGGCCGCGTTGTTTAGATTGGCTTGAACGATGATTTCTTCGCTGCGCCACTTCGTTGCGAGCGGCATGCGGTTCTCGGTGTTTCCGAACATTGTGTCCGGAATGGCGTTGCGTTCATTGGTGCGACCCATTTTTCTGGGCTTGTCATAATTTTCCGAAGTAGAATCAGTTTGAGACCCCTCAGATCCATGAATAGGTTTGCGTCCTTTGATGCGAAAAGTCCGAAAGTTCCTTTCGCTAATGGGACTTTGCTGATAGACGAGATTTCCCTTCAGTGTTTCGACCATTGGCTTGGGCATCCACTCGCTTGACTTAGTTGTCTGATTGGGCGAATAAGAGTCGTGAATCGGACGTCGACTTTTTATTCGATACGTTTTGTAGTTGGATTCGTTGATCGATGGGATGTCCATTTTGACATCTACCGGCACCTCTCGTCCCGTTAGGCTTGGCAATGAGCCAAACTGCTTTGGAGAACGTGTCTGATCGTAGATTGATCTCACCGGCGATGGGCTTTCGCCTTTGATGCACGAGCTGAACCATTTCTTAGGCGTGGATGTTGCCAACCCAACCTGATTGAGTTCATCCAGCGAAACGGCACCGTTTCTGAAAGCAAGTTCATCATCCGTCAGTGGACATAACCTGAAAGTCAACCTGCCTCTCCAGACTCACCTCAATTCCTTTGGAGCGCGATCAGAAGTCACCGATGGAGCCGACAATTTGAAAATGGAAGCCAACCAAGAAGCCATTCTTGTTTTCGGAGTTCGATGCGGATTTGTATTTCCAATCTGGGGCTCTTCAAGCTCGTTCGATTCCCTTAATGAAAACCTTCGAAAATTCCTCACTAATCAAGACGCTGCCGACCCTTTTTTGCAATATCAGACACAATTATAACCGAATTTTTCTTGCACGTTTTTCCAAAAATTTTCCGCGTTTTTATCACGTTTGCTCCAACTTTTGCCCATGGAACTTATTTTGGAATATAAAGTCGTCGCAATAACCGCACTTGACAGTGCACTTTTGGGGCGAATTTGTAATTTTGGCACTTGCGCACTACGCCTGATTAGACGACGGTGACTAGGGTGCGTTCATGGTTTGGCGATATCGACAAAATGGCGGAAATTGAAGGAAAGAGTATGATGGCAATAGCGCTTCTCTCAGTCTGACCGTCGATAGAAAGTTTTGAATTAAAATGCTGCTGATTTTTTCATCTTTAAAATCTTTTTTTATTCACACAAAAAAAACTGTGAGTTAAAATGAGTTGATAGGGAAATGTTGGCAAGACAATGATACAATGTGGATGCAAGACAAATGCAATGGTACAAAAGAACGAGAAGGGTCAAATGCGGCGCCGATGGCTAGGTGAATCTCATTGATCGCGCCTTGGATGGACGAAACCCCTTCCTTTATCTTCGGAACGACGACGCTTCTCAGGAGGACCTTCAGAGGAGGATCCCGATGTCGATGTCGATCCCGACGACTGCAAAAAAGAAAGATCGAGATTCGATTAGTTTCGAAAATCTCTGCAAATTCGATAAGTAAATTCTCTGGAATATTTTCAACTCACACTGCTTCCACGGTCGTAGACCGGTTCTGATGGGTAATCCTGAGAGTCTGCCTCCATCTCGACAACAACCAAATGCTCTGGCAATGGCCCTCGTGAGGTGCCGGGAGCGCTATCGGGATTGGAACCATCTTGCGAGTTTCCATCCGATCTTGAATTCGAAGACCCCGATCCTGATCCCGATTCCGATCTTGATCCCGATGCAGATTCCGATCTTGATCCCGATGCAGATTCCGATCTTGATCCCGATGCAGATTCCGATCTTGATCCCGATGCAAATTCCGATCTTGATCCCGATGCAGATTCCGATCCCGATGCCGTTTCCGATCTTGATCCTGATTCTGATTCAGATTTCGATCCCGATCCCGACCCAGCGTCAGACGCAGCTTCAGCATCCGAGGATTGCAGAGTTGTTGCTTCTGAGATCGTGATTGAAACGACCGTACTCTGCGAGGTTTGATCGAGCGACAACTCACTGTGCTCAATCACTAGTTTGTCCTTCGTAGCGACTTTTCGATGCGATCCCGAAGCAAGCATTGGATCCTGTGATCCTGAAGCAAGCATTTTATCCTCCGAGTTCGAGTGCGAATCTGATTCTGTTCGCGAAACCGGACGTGAGTCCGGACGTGAGTCGGTTTGCGACGATGAATCTTCGGATAAGTTCGGCGCCGGAAGATTGAGACCGACTTGCGTTAGTAAGTCTGGCGAGGATCCCAGTGGTCCCATGCGGGTCTCTTCTGCATCGGGCGTTGCAACGAGCGTACGGGTAGCCAGCTTCGAAGGTGCCCTGGTCGACAAATCCGTGAAACTGATCGACTCACTGCTGTTGGAGCTTGTTAAATCGATCATATCCACAGCCCTCGGATTCGTTTCCACGATGATGACATCGGTTGCATCCAGTCTGGCAAAACTGATGATATTCGGTCGTTCCCCACTCGTTGAAGCTTCACGCAATTGAGCGGCTAGTAGCGGATGCCTAGATTCGATCGGTTCGGGTACGGGAACCGCGACAGTGGGCTCTTCAGAGTCTCCAGTAACATGCGGCTCATCAGTGTCTTCAACGAATTTGACATCGTCTGAGTTGCTCAGCGATCCTTCGGCTGCAAACGCAGCGTTGAGTACGCTAGAGTCGTTCGATGATTCACTCATTGCGCGCGGATGGCTTAATTTCTGTTGAGTTCGAAAGTTTTGTCAATCGCTTTGAAGAGTATTTTCAGAATATAATTATGTCTTTCATCAATAGGACTTTGATCGGCCTTCGAAAGTTCATCAAGTCTTAAGGACGTCGACACGTGCCAATCATCGTCGTACGAAATCGAGGTTATTTCAAAGAGTCATCGCAAGTCAGTCAATTTTCGCGATATGTTTTTGAAGCAAAATCTTTTGAATTTTCGAATTGATGACAATTTTTTACAGAAAAAGAAAAAAATTCCATAAAAGACGTTTTTTTGAGAGTTTTCTTCGAAAAACCAAATGATGATTCCTGAAAATCTCTGCACGAGCATAAATGCTTACCTTCGCTGATGGTCAGCTTCGTAAAATTTGAATAAAATATAAAATGCGCAAACGAATAAAATGAATGATCCAAAGAATTTCGTCAGAAACGTGGTTTCTTGTGAGCGAACGACTGTAACCTGATTGAGGGCTGAAAAGCTATTGAAAAAAGGAAATTGGATTTATGTATTTTAGATTGGCACAACTGCAAGAGTTGGACGCCATTTTTAGTGCAGTCAACTTGCGTAATGGCTCAATTGCATCACAGCTGGTTCGCGCCCTCGCTTCTTTTGACCCCAGTGGGAACGCCACAGACCAAGTCTAAGTCTAAAAAGAACTCAAAATAGATGAAGAGAATCTGCAATAACACAAGCTGATGTGTGAGGCAGAGCCGGCATCATACCAACGAGGGAAATGGAAAATGGAGATTTTACTACAATCTTGACGCAGTTATAACTTCAATTTCTACATTGGAATTTCGTTCGAAAGAAAACTTCCAATTTCAATTTCGAAAATTTATTAAAAAAAAAACAAAAGAATAAAAAAAAACTCAGCATCATCATTCGGCCGCATCAATAAGCCCACCTGCAACGAGAAAGCCACAATTATAAGGTCTCATCCTTGAAATGTGTCTTTGAAAACTCACAGCTTAACGATTTTGTCCTTGCCTCCTGAGGCTACCCGAGATCCATCTGGAGCCCAGTCCAGCGCAAAAACCTCGTCAGCATGTCCGGGCAATTCCTGCTTCAATTTCTTCTCTTTGATGCTCCAAACTGCAATGAATAACGACAACACCTCAAAGACCTGCTTCCGTCTTGCCTCATTCAAACACTCACCCTTCAAAGTGGAATCCTTGCTGCCACTGCACAGTAACCGAGAGTCCACTGACCAGGCCAACGTGTAGACCGCTTGAACATGACCGCGGAATGTGCAAAGGAAAGCCCCGTCAAGAGCGCGCCACAATCGAACCGATTTGTCGAAAGATGCCGAGGCGATTAGTCTGAAAACCAGATGAAGTTTAGTGACGATGCAAAGCATTCAGTGAGCAAGACTTACTTGACGTCCGGGGAGTATTTCACGTCGTTGACGACATTCTGGTGGCCGGTCATTCGAGTGACACACTTGGACTGGTCCGAACGCCAAAGATACAGCGTGAAATCGTCGCTACAAGAGACCAACCACTCGACCTCGTTCGGACACACCTGATTGAATCGTTCGATGGCCGTGCTGGTATCCTTCTGACGCGCTTTCTGCACAGCATCATCATCGTGCACGCCTAAGTGGAATGGGCCGGTGCGCAGTACATAATCTGTGTTCAGCGTTAGACTGTTCACCCAATGCGCATGCCCAGTCATCGTTCGGCACAATGCTCCGTCACTTGCTCGCCATATTTTGATTGTTCTATCTTTCGATGAGGAATAAATTAGGCCCATGCCGCCCCATCGCAATGACGTCAAGCCCTGGGTGTGACTCGACATGACCTTCTCGCATTGACCCAGCAGAGCATCCCATATGCGGATGTCACCATCGTTTCCGGCGCTGGCAAACCGTCGGCAATCCTTGTTGAGATGGTACGGCTCCCAGCTGAGTCCAGCGATCCACTTTTTGTGCCCGCTCATCGGCCGACCCACCAGTTTACCAGCTTCCGAGTCCCAAACGCGAATCTCTCCATTTTTGCATGAGCTCGCCAATTTACGACCGTCTGGCGACCAAGCAACGCACAAAACCCACTGTTTGTGACCGGTGCAGGTGTGCAACGGCGTTTCGGTTGTCAAATCCCACAAACGAACTGTGGTGTCACCCGATCCGCTGGCCAATCGACGACTGTCTGGGCTGAATTGAATCGAAACGACTGCCTCAGCATGACCTGGCATCGAGCTCGTGCACCGCGTCACCGGTCGCACAACGAAATTTGCCTGTGGCTGGTATACAATGTCGATGACTGCCTCATGATCGAACTTCCCAAAGTCCAGCGCCTTCTCCAGAGATGCGTCCACCTCCTTCTCGTTCACAAAGAACAAATACTTCAAGTCCTGGAAAGAAACAAAATAGAAAGTGAGTGAGTGGAGGTGCTTGATGCGACACAAGACAACGTACCGTTTGCAGGAAAGCGTTACAAATCGCGCCCAATTGTGCGACTGTCACCCCAACGGGCAACATCACTGGCGCTCCAGCCTCTTCACCCGCATCGGAAATGAAACGGGCTTGCACCGTTTCGGGTCTATCTTTTGCTCCGTCAACTTCCATGTCTTCGCGTCTGTAACCCCGAAATTTCAAAAACACACGTGCAGGTTAGATTGACAACTGAGAAATGTCATCAAAGCTCACCACATCTTGGTGAGTATATCGTGTCTGTGGTGAACACACGATGGCATTCGAAATCAAAACAAACTCTTTTTTTTTGCCAAGAACTGGCAATCTGTCATTTGTCCGCCGAGAAAGGTATTGATGAACGAATCGACGAGATGACTGCAAAATTGTCGCGAGCGGATTTGTGCGCGTTGGCTGAGCAGAAAATACAGGTAGCCGAGCAATTGTTGGAGAAATTGAGAGATTTTCATGCGGTGACGGGGATTTCTCGCTTGGAGCGAAAGGTTTCGCAAGAAATCAAATTCCTGATGAAGGCAAGCAAGTGAATGACGCATTCCGAAGGCCACGAACTCATTTGCATTTTCGTTCTTCGTCACAGGTGCAACAGCGGCCTGATTTGGAAATCAATCACATTTCCAGCAGCAATTTGACGCATTTCCAGCACATGGTCAAAGTCTTAAGTCAGACCCCGAATGCACAGCACATCGAGCACCCGGTGAAGGTGAGTGGCGATCAGAAGGCGGTTATTCGAGTGGATGTCGTTGCCGATGAAGGATTCACGTGGATCAAGGTGATTGCCAGGAATCCGAAGGCGCTGAATGACA
Organism: Lestremia cinerea; assembly: GCA_027564135.1. NCBI lineage: Eukaryota > Metazoa > Arthropoda > Insecta > Diptera > Cecidomyiidae > Lestremia > Lestremia cinerea. The sequence continues at coordinate 12,325 of JANSTV010011119.1, forward strand.
CCGCGAATGGCGATGGAGATTACGGAAAGAAGAGCATTCTCGATCACGCCGAGTGCTTCCGAATGGTGGCCGAGAAGAATCGTTTCTGCTTCAGGCAGCCAACGGTGATTTTCGATTTCGCCAATGAGCTTGAGAAGGAATTGATTGCGGCGCTAACTGACATTGGAGTAAAAGTACGTATCAACGGCGAAGCGGTTGGGGATCTGATAAACGAAGTGACGTCAGTCTCAAAACTCAATTTGGACATCACTGCGATGATCGCTTGGATCAGCTCTGTCACCAACGGTCAGACGGGATGGTTATTCCAGGACCAATACCTGAACGAGCAAGCCTCCAAAGAGCACAAGCAACCGACGCTGCCGTTCTTGAACAGCACCATGAATGGTCGCGAACTGATCGCTTGCAAATCCGCCATTGACGGACTAACGAATATTCTTTCGACAATCGCCGGCGTTGAGGAGAAAGTTCGAGCAGAAAAGTTATTGTCTCGCATCACCGTACTGCCGGATGTCACGCAAGAGGAACTCATCAAAGCCGATTTGAATGAAATTGCCGAATTGCAACTGACCGGGCAAATTAATCGGCGAAGCTTCCAAATTTTCGCCTTTGGCGTTTTTCATCGAGCCGTCACTTTAACTTCCAATGAGGGCTTTGTACGATCCGCCCAAATGCAAGGCGTTCGTATCCCCATTTTATATCACAAGGCTCGAGCGCTGACAGAACAACAACAGAATTCAGCAAAGAGACTCGATGGCAAAGAGTGATTCAAAGGGACGACTTTTGAAAAACGTTGATTGTGTTTTCATTGTGCTTTACATTTTTGTGATAATAAACTAAGTACTTGAGATCGAATCTTTTATTCCTCATCTTGTATCTTTGATTCTTGCTTGTTTCCGTCTTCAGGAAAAACAGTTGACTTTTTATGCTGATGTTGCCCTTTCATTACAATTTCAAATGGAAAACGGTCATTTCTTTTTTATTGAAATTCAAAATTTATTAGTCGAAGTCAGACAATGGTCAAAAATTTCAACCGCATGCATTGCGGTGCGGTTATGAAATCGAGCGCACTTTGCTCAACTCTAGTTGTCATCCTTCTAACCGGCACATTCACTCTCTAGCTGCATCCACTGTCAGTTGACTGACGGCAAATCAGACAAAGGAATCGTCAAATCAGGAAAGTATGGACCTTTTTGGCTCAACTAGTGAAATTGAAAGCTTGACGCCCCGTGAACTGCTGGTCCAGTTGCAGCGCGTCCAAGATGCCAGCAATCCAATCGTAAGTATAACCTTCGCAGTTAGTTTGATCGATTTCGTTGCTGATACCATATCGCGCCATTGACAGACTAATCGAGCGTTCGCGGAACTCATCCGGGTCCTGAAGACGATTTTGAACGTGCTGCGAGAGAACGAAGCATACAAAAAAGTAGTTGTCAATTATTTGACTGCGATCTCGGTATGTTATTTGTCGACCAGAACTGAGCTCAACTTTAACGTTGAATCTTTCAGTTTTTGCGTAAGAAATGCGCCATAGATGGCCTGCAATGCAACTACTTCAACAATTTCATGAAGCTGACGAATGTCATCCTTCGCTTGGTGATCTTGCCGTCAGTTCCCATCAACTCGAAATTCGTCCAAGACATTGTTGGATTGTGGCTCGACTTGGCAAAGTCGGTGCCAGCACTCATCAAGCACGATAGCTTCAACCGAGCCTTTGATTTATTGTGAGTGCGCCATTTTGTGTATTGGATAAATTCTCCTCCATTTTCGTAATTTACAGCAAAGATTTCGTCAAATTGGTTCATTCTGTTGGTTCTTTGACGCTGAAGAAGCGAATGTTTTTGTTATTGGGGTTGTACTTTGTCGGCCGCACTGATGATTTGGCAAAGAAATTCTTGTCCAGTCTGAACATCAATCTGAGCGACCTTCAGAAACTGGTATTCGATGAAGGAGAGCTCGATAAGGTGAGTGAAGTTCAAGCGTCCGTTATTTTCTCGATGTGACACTCCTATTTCACCTTCAGGAGGCAGACGATGGGTTGAAGTTTCTTAAAAGGCAATTCGAGGAAAGTGATCATGAGCCGGCCATTGTGGGTCTTGCCAATGTGATTCCGCCGCCCACTCAATTTCAAGATGAGGAAATGCCAGAGAAGCCACGGAAGACCCCATTCGGCGATGCATCGAATAAAAAACTCCAAAAAAACCCAGTCGAGACGGCCGGTTGCGACAAAATGAAAGATAATTGTGGGACCTCTTCTCCCAGCGGCAAAGAGAACGATGATTGTGTGAAGTCTTCCCTCTGCAGTGGTGAACCTGCAGTTCAGGAAGCTAAAAAAAACGAGCCAAAGAAACGCCGACGCGTTGCCTCTCGAATCGTTTCTAAGAAATTGAAAACCGAGAACGAGCAGCTCGATGAGGAAAAGGCGATGATTATCAAAATGCGTGAAAGTCTAGCCGAGTGAGGAAATTTATCACGAAACTTGCAAACGACCACGGAATTATAGTTTGTCGCTTTTCTGTTTTCGTTTCAGAAAGATGCAACTCTTGAAAGAGGTCTAATTGGAGCTGTACGATTGTAGCTACGTACGAGTGAATGTCTTTTCACCGCCAAGCAATGGAGTTAGCTTTATTTTGTTTTCATTTTTCAAATTCAACTTTTTCGAATTCTATTTTTTTTATTTTTCTTCAAATCGGCTTGGAATAAAAATCCGATAAACATTCAATTTTAGTTTGAGTTTTCCGGCATTCGGCCGTTAGCGTTTGGACCATTCAAGATTTCTGGAATGTTCGGAATGTGAGCCATCCGACTATAGCGGCAACTTCCGTTCAGTGCAAACGTCACTGGCGCGGCTCCAACCGTAGAGAGAAGTAGTCAAACAGAATTGTGTTTAATTTACGTCGTTCAATCGTTGTTAGAAATCAAGACGAAAACACAAAAAAATAACTCAAAATGCCACGAATTATGATCAAAGGCGGCGTTTGGCGCAACACCGAGGTAAGTCTGGAGCCGCAAGTTGAATGCAGCACCGCTAACCTCTTGTGCATTTCAGGATGAGATTCTCAAAGCGGCTGTGATGAAATATGGCAAAAATCAATGGTCGCGAATTGCCTCGTTGTTGCACCGAAAGTCCGCCAAACAATGCAAAGCCCGTTGGTACGAATGGCTAGATCCGAGCATCAAGAAGACGGAATGGTCACGTGAGGAGGACGAACGTTTGTTGCATTTGGCCAAACTGATGCCGACACAATGGCGAACCATCGCACCCATCATCGGGCGGACGGCCGCTCAGTGTTTAGAACGCTACGAATATTTGCTGTGAGTAACAATGTGATGGCTAGAGGTGGATGGTCGAATAATTTCAATTATTTTTCAGTGACCAAGCGCAACGCAAAGAGGACGGCGATGACACGGTGGACGATCCACGGAAGCTCAAGCCTGGCGAGATTGACCCAAATCCTGAAACCAAGCCTGCCCGACCGGATCCCAAAGATATGGACGAGGATGAATTGGAGATGCTGTCGGAGGCACGTGCCCGTTTGGCGAACACACAAGGCAAGAAGGCGAAGCGCAAGGCTCGTGAGAAGCAATTGGAGGAGGCGCGAAGATTGGCTGCGCTGCAAAAGCGACGAGAATTACGTGCGGCTGGCATCGGCAGTGGCAATCGACGCCGTCTGAAAGGCATCGATTATAACTCCGAGATTCCGTTCGAGAAAGTGCCAGCCATTGGCTTCTACGACACCTCTGAAGAGGCGGTAGAAAAGTTTGAGCCGGACTTCAACAAAATGCGTCAACAGGATCTGGATGGCGAGCTACGCGTCGAGAAGGAAGAGCGCGAGCGCAAGAAAGACAAGGCAAAGCTGAAGGCACGCAAAGAGAACGACATGCCGATGGCGATGTTGACGCACGCGGAGCCGGCTAAAAAACGTTCGAAATTGGTGTTGCCGTCGCCTCAAATCTCCGACCAGGAACTGCAGCAAGTTGTGAAATTGGGCCGGGCCAGCGAGATCGCAAAAGAGGTGGCATCTGAAAGTGGAATAGAGTCGTCGGACGCTCTGTTGGCCGACTACAGCATTACGCCGCAAGTCGCAGCCACACCGCGCACGCCAGCTCCTTTCACCGATCGCATTATGCAAGAGGCACAGACGATAATGGCGCTGACACACACTGAGACGCCATTGAAGGGTGGGCTCAATACACCGCTTCACGAAACTGACTTTTCCGGAGCATTGCCCCAATCAGCCTCTATGGCCACTCCAAATACGGTGTTAGCTACGCCATTCCGTTCAACTAGAGCTGATGGGTCAGCCACACCTGGCTTTGCTACACCCAACTTTGCTACACCTGGCTCCGCTTTGGTACCCGTTGGCGCAACTGCAGGCGCTGGCAGTTTCACACCTGCTCTTGTTCGCGACAAACTCAACATAAACCCCGAGGAAGGGGTGGCTGTCACTGATACGCCAATCGCCTACAAGAACTACCAGCGCCAGGTGAAGGACTCGCTGAGAGAGAAATTAGCAACTCTGCCGACGCCTCGTAACGATTATGAGATCGTCGTCCCAGAGGACGAGACGAATGCAGGCGAGTCGATGGACTTTGAACCGATTGTCGAAGATCAGGCTGACATCGATGCTCGTCACGTTGCTTTTGCAAAAGCGCAACGCGCAGCTGAATTGGCACGTCGTTCGCAAGTCATTCAACGCGGCCTGCCACGTCCGCAGGACATTAACACGACAATTCTGCGTCCTACTCAGGACATGCATGGACTGACGGAACTACAACGCGCCGAGGAACTCATCAAACAGGAGATGATAACGATACTGCACTTCGATGCGGTGCACGACCCACCCGCTCCGCCTGCGAATGCAGCGCCCTCCAAGAAGGCGACCGGATTGCAGCAGTTGCAGGCATACCTCGATCAGAATCCTTACGATGAGTTCGAGGACGAAGATTTGGAAGAAGCCCGGAGAATGCTGAACGACGAGATGCAGGTGGTGCGCAGCGGCATGGCACATGGTGACCTCTCGCTTGAGAGCTACTCGCAGGTGTGGGAAGAGTGTCTTAGCCAGGTGCTCTACCTACCCAGTCAAAATCGGTACACCCGTGCCAATCTAGCGGGGAAAAAGGACCGATTCGAGTCTGCCGAGAAGCGGCTCGAACTGAACCGCAAGCACATGGCCAAAGAGGCGAAGAGGTGCGGCAAAATCGAGAAAAAACTGAAAATCCTCACCGGCGGTTATCAAGCACGCGCCCAGGCTGTAATCAAGCAACTGACAGAGACCTACGAGCAGATCGAACAAAACAGCTTGGCATTGTCGACATTCAAGTTCTTGTCTGAACAGGAGGACATGGCTATTCCGCGACGCTTGCAGGTTAGTACTGGTGGTGCCACGAGATGTTTCGGACGTTTGATCTAATTTTGTTTCTCTCGCTTTTCAGTCGCTCACCGATGACGTGATGCGTCAGACAGACCGAGAGAAGCAGCTGCAAGCGAAATACGCTCAGCTGCAGGAGCTGCTGACTGTCAACGATCGACCCACTACCAACGGAAATATCGAACACTAGCAAGTGCCATGGGGCTACCAAAGTAGGAGAAAGGGGTCATGACTATGTACTTGACGAATATGAATAAACTACCCAAATTTACTCCATAAATATTCCTCTTTTTATAACCCGTTGCTTTTCGTTCATGAAAAATAATTTCAAACATTTCAACGATACGCTAGCGTTTCGCAAGCAACTTCACATCGGTCATGATGTCGACTGACATTTCATTCAGGTTAGGTCAGTGCGTAATCTCAATATTTGTAAACAAACGTGTCGATATCGAAACTTGCGGAGAATTTTAGAGAAACAAATTTTTCAAAAATGGCTGGGCGCGGTGGTTTCAAGCCAACGACATCGTTGCGACCAGAGCAGCTACAGGGAATGGGCATCACTGGCAAGGAGATGCCAGCATCAATTGTAGCGCCACCACCGACATTTCCTCCGTTGATAACAAGGTCCGTCTGATGCTGGACTCATCTACAAGCGCCATTTGATCCATCGTTTCTTTCTTGCAGACCGGCGATACTTGATTCGAGCTCCGAACGTGATTTCAACGTTGGATGGAAAGAGAACTTCTTGACATATTTGAAATCTTCCCCGTACTTTACGTCAACAAACGAAGCTGGCGTCAGGCCCTACCAGCGGCTTCACGCTCTCGAGAATTCAGTAAGAGCCCCGTTCGACTGCTTGAGGCTTCACATTTCACTTTCACACCACTCTAATTGCAGCAACCTGAACGAAAATACGGGAGCTTTGCTTGGGCCCACATGCCGAGCGAACTACGGCCGAATTACAAACGCAAACAGGTGCCCAAGGAGCGACGGGTGAAAGTAGCTAAAGTTGTGGATGTGGAAGAACGATTGAAGGCACTGGAGCAAAAAGAGAAGAGCGGACGAAGGAAGGAAACGAATGATGTCAAGGAGGAAAAGGACAGTGACGAGGAGAATGTAAGTCATTGGAGGTTTGCGGAAAAGGCCATGTTTTCACTGTATTCTTTTCAGGAAAACGTCGAGGACGAGGAACACGACGATGAAATGGATGAAGACAATGATTATGGGTTCAGTTACTTCGACAACGGAGATGATTACAACGAGGAAGATGACAACTTGGATGATGGACCGATCTACTAGGCTGTCGATCGGCGTGCAGGGGGGTTAGGCTTATCATCGAATTAATTTATATTTGTTTTGTAATTAATAAATAAAGTGGGATCTTTACTGCCTGCAATCATGAGATATTATTTGTATGATCGAAAACACTGAAACTCAATTTGGCGTCCTGACGACAACTAACAGTCGGAGGTTATTCTTTTTTTTTTTTTAATCACATCAACCCAATGCTCAACTGGATTGTGAAGTTTTGTTCCATTTCACTTGTCTGTATTAATTCATTCAGACTTCAGTTTAGCAAAAGATTTAATCTCATATTCTGAATCATTTTAATTTTTTTATTTGTTCCATTAATCCATTTATTTAGTTCGTTAATTCAACATTTGTTCATTTTTTTTGGTTCTCAAAATCTGAATTTGCTCTTGAACAATCTACATATCAAAATATATTTCATAATATTCTTAAACTAGAATTGTATAAATTAAATTCGATTTTGAATTGAAAATTCAGATTTCGATTACGGAGATAAGTTTTTAAATTATAACAACATTTCATTTTATCACATTCATTTTCAGAATTAATATGATTTTACTCATATCACACCATGATTTGGCTTGTATAGTCAGTTGATAATCAACAAAGATGTTGATTTAATCAATTATTTCATGTTAAAGGTACATTTTAGTTAGTATGTATTGAGATAAAAAAAAATAATTATAAAAAATTGAAAATAATCATCATTGTATCATAAATTCAATTGACAATGATTAGTTTAATTTTAACGTGATCCAAAATCACTTAGGCGCTGGTCTAGCCCAATCCTTCAATCTTTCTCCGAGAGATCCGTTACGAAGCCCAAAAAGACGCGCTCAATAATTCCCATCCAAATCAAACAAATGTCAAGTGATACCAAACAATTTGTTGGAAATATCCCATTGAAAATGTCCCACTTATTTGGTCCAATCAGAATGAGCCATTTGTAAACAGAAAATACACGTAAGTACCGCTTTGCCGCTGGTACGCCGATATACGGTCTCGTTCGCTCTGTCAATTTAACCATTGTCGTTTAGTCTCGCACACGAAACACTCGTTTGTTCGGCATTCGCGTTATTTCCTCGTTTGGCTTTGTTTCAAACAAAAAGCTCATTTGAAAAACAAAGAAATTTTTTAAATTGTAGTTTTGGTGAATTCGCCACCGAATATGAAATACTTCATATTTTGCGTTTTGGGATTGTTCCTCGTAACAGGTTGGTTGTTTTTTCTGTCGACAAGGGGCGGTGTAGCGTGAAATTTCAGATTTTCAGACGGTTGTCTGACGTTTTTTTTCGTATTTTCCGCCGAAACGTTTCTAAAGAACTTTTATTCATTTATTTGCTTCGCAGGCACTTTGGTGTTCGGCAATGATGCCTCCGCCCAGGCCGATATCAATGGAATCAACACAGGCAGAGATCCTTCTAGAACAGGTACGTGTCGCAAATACCTAACCTCCAGGTGTCAATTTCCCATCGAATTTGCGCTGAGACGAATTCCACTTTCGGATCGAATTCCAACCAATATTTCCCATTGAATTTTTGCAGATGCAGAAACTTTTAAACGTGAGTCCGAAGCTGTCGATTCGGAACATTTAAACGTGGCACAATTGAATGAGCTTCGCGATAAGGTAATTGACCCGCATTTCACAGTTATTCGTGAGCGTTCGATGCTTCTTTGTGGGTGAATCGTGTGTGATTCATCAAAATCGATCGAAACGAATGAAATTCGGCCGAAAATAATTTGTAATTTTTTTGCAGGCAACAAAGCATGTTTTCCAAGCCGAAGTCAACCGAATGATGAAGTTGATCATCAACTCGTTGTATCGCAACAAGGAGATTTTCTTGCGCGAATTGATTTCAAACGCTTCCGATGCTTTGGACAAAATTCGCTTGCTGTCGCTCACCGATTCCAGCCAATTGGAGTCGAATCCCAATTTGCACATTAAAATCAAGGCCGACAAAGAGAACAAGGTCTTGCACATTATCGACAGTGGCATCGGAATGAGTCATAAGGATTTGGTAAACAATTTGGGTACCATCGCGAAATCTGGCACGGCCGATTTCTTATCAAAAATGCAAGATCCAAATTCCGAGGGTGGAGAGGCTAATGATTTGATTGGACAATTCGGTGTTGGTTTCTATTCGGCATTCTTGGTCGCCGATCGTGTAGTCGTCACCACAAAGCATAACAGCGACAAACAGTTGATTTGGGAGAGTGACGCAGCCAGCTTCTCGATTGCTGATGATCCACGCGGGGATACTCTTCAACGTGGCTCTGAGATCTCATTGTACTTGAAAGACGAGGCACAAGATTTCCTCGAAGAAGACACCGTCCGTCAGTTGATTAAGAAATATTCGCAATTCATCAACTTCCCCATTCATTTGTGGACCAGCAAAACAGTCGAGGAGGAAGTGATCATCGATGAAGTGGAAAAGAAAGAAGATAAGCCAGATAAGATCGAGGAAGATGAAATCGAGGATGGTGAAGATGGCAAAGTGGAAGAAGATTCCGAGGATGACAAGCCAAAGACCAAAAAACAATTGAAGACCGTCTGGGACTGGGAAGTGATGAACACTCACAAACCGATTTGGACTCGCAAACCGGCCGAAGTCACCGAAGACGAATACACTGAATTCTACAAGAGTTTGACCAAGGACTCGACCGAACCACTAATCCATACCCATTTCATTGCTGAAGGAGAGGTCACGTTCAAGTCCTTACTGTTCGTGCCCAAGGCTCAGCCTTCGGAGAGCTTCAATAAATACGGAACCAAGTCGGACAACATCAAATTGTACGTGCGACGTGTGTTCATCACAGACGAATTCAACGACATGATGCCCAACTACTTGAATTTCATTCGCGGTCTTGTCGACTCGGATGATTTACCGTTGAATGTATCCCGTGAAACTCTGCAACAACACAAATTGATCAAGGTCATCAAGAAGAAGTTGGTACGCAAGGTGCTCGATATGATCAAGAAGATCGGCAAGGAAGAATATCCGGCATTCTGGAAAGAATACTCAACCAAGTAAGTGCTTCGATCACAGATCCTCTGGGGGTGATCAAAGACTCATCATATTTTTTGTGTGATTTCAGTTTGAAGTTGGGTGTGATGGAAGATCCAAGCAATCGTTCCCGTTTGGCTAAGTTGCTCCGTTTCCACTCATCAAACAGCAAAGATCTCACCAGTCTCGAAGAGTACGTCGGTCGCATGAAGCCAAAGCAGGAGCACATCTACTGGTTGGCTGGATCCGGTCGCACCGAAGTAGAGAAATCGCCATTTGTTGAACGCCTCCTGGCCCGTGGCTATGAAGTGCTCTTTTTGACCGAAGCCGTCGACGAATACTCAATTGCTTCGCTGCCCGAATTCGATGGCAAGAAATTCCAGAATATCGCCAAGGAAGGATTCAGTCTGCCCGAAAGCGAAGATGCCAAGGCCAAATTCGAAGAATTGAAATCGAAATTCGAACCATTGATCAAGTGGTTGAGCGAGGTCGCTCTCAAGGATCGCATCACCAAGGCCCAAGTCTCCGAACGTTTGAGCAATTCACCATGCGCTTTGGTCGCCGGCATGTTCGGTTGGACCGGCAACATGGAACGATTGGCCATGTCGAATGCCCATCAAAAGGCAGACGATCCACAACGCACGTACTATCTGAACCAGAAGAAGACTTTGGAAATCAATCCACGTCATCCATTGATTCGCGAATTGCTGAGACGTGTCGATAACGAAGATGCTGATACCGCCAAGGATATGGCCGTTATGATGTTCCGCACAGCCACATTACGATCGGGCTACATGTTGCAAGAGACGGCTGATTTCGCCGACAGCATTGAACGTATGATGCGCGCGACATTGGGCGTTCCGCTTGAGGAACAAGTTGAAGAGGAGGAATTCATCGCGGACGAGGAACAACCTGAAGATGGTGTTGAACAGCCGGCCGACGAAGAACCCGTCGAAATTAAGGCCGATGACGATGCCGACCATGACGAATTGTAAACGATGGAGTCCAGGAGCTGAGGGTGTGAATGTGAGTGCGTGCGTGACGTGGGAAGTACCAGAAATGCATTTGGTTGATTCTCTCTTTGGACTTTGAGTTTTTTTGCCACATTAAATCGAGTACCGTTTTTGCGTTTCACCGTCGTCTCACTTGTAGTGGAGTCATCTGTGATGCGAATTTCCCTACTGATTTTCGTATTTTTTCCATTTTCACATTCATTCATTTGATCTTTTTTTTTACACCGACGTCCATACCCCGTGGACTGCTTAAGATGTATTCACTTTTCTACAATGAAAATGTACAATATCATGAGAAATGTACTTTAGTGTAACTCTGTGGAAAGACACCCCAGAAATCGTTTATTTAAATTAAATAAAAGATTATTTGTAAAAAACAATACACAATGAAACGAATGCAAACGAGTTGATAAATAAATACCAATGTTTGTGACTTATTGAAAAAGATGCAGAGCTTTTAATTTCGCTATTGAGGGGGCTGGAGCAACGACGCCCATATTACTTAATCCGGGCATTTTCTCATGGGCTTAATCAAGAACCCTCGCCATAGATGTACGTTTTGAAACATTAATTTGAAAAAAGGGAGTCATCTTAATCGAAGCCTTCGAAAAAAACCAACGATAATCACCAGCAACCGACAAGTGAAGCTAATTCCTGAACAGAACTCGAATTGTCGCATTTCATGAATTTCAATTGGAAAATTGTGTGCGCCGCTGACAACAGCCACCGTCTCAAGCAAAACCAGTTGTTATTCGACAGACAAACAAGTTGTTTTCGTTGAATCGTTTGCGCACACACGAATCGCTGCAGTCGCCAATCAAAACAATAAGAAAAGAAAAAAAGCGGGACGAAAATAACGTCCGACGAAAATCTATTTATCTCTTTTGCTGCGATCAGCACTGAATATTTGTTTTTGCTGTTAGAGATCTCCAGCAAACAAGTTCACGGTCGAGACAGGGTTGTCCGCGAATGGACTTGAAAGATGTTGCTAGATTTCAGGTTATTTCGACATTTTGGGGCATCGATGGGAAGAAATCTGCAGAAAAATTGTTGCGGTTTTCTCGGCTGTTGCCCTTGCAGTTCATGAGAGCCCTTAGCAGCTTATGGCTTCAACTCAAAATTATAAATTATGCGTCGTTGGCAAAATGATCTCAGCCCTACTCGATCACCCTGTCAATTTCATCATGACGACGACACCGGCATGATGACTTATTTGCCATTATAACCTCAGATAATTTGCTTATCGTCGAATTGACTGATGTAACATAATCTTGGTGTTGACTCCCAATTGATCAATTCAAATCAGTTTCAATTTCGCTTTGTTCGAAGACAGACGCATTCACCGCAATGGCTACACGTAAATTAGGTGAGTCGCCCGCTGTGGGTCCAATTCAATTAGTGCAAATCGTAACCGCCATGTGGTCTCTCTGCAGCTCTCATCAGTGTTTCGGATAAAACCGACGTTCTTCGTTTTGCAAAAGAATTGCAAGCGTTGAACTTCGATTTGATTGCCAGCGGTGGAACCGCCAAGGCCATTCGTGATGCCGGACTCACCGTGCAAGATGTTTCGGACATCACAAACGCCCCGGAAATGTTGGGAGGTCGTGTGAAGACCCTTCATCCCGCCGTTCACGGAGGCATTCTGGCTCGCGTCACCGAATCCGATCAAGCCGACTTGAAACGTCAAAACTACGACTACATCCAAGTGGTCGTATGCAACTTGTATCCGTTCGTTGACACCGTTTCGAAGCCAAATGTAACCTTGGCTGATGCCGTCGAAAACATCGATATCGGTGGTGTGACTTTGTTGCGTGCAGCAGCCAAGAACCACGCTCGCGTCACAGTCATCTGTGATCCAAACGATTACACAAAGGTCATCGACGAAGTTCGCAGTGGAGGTGACACCACATTGGCTACCCGGCAAACACTCGCCTTGAAGGCGTTCACCCACACCGCCCAATACGACGATGCCATCTCAGACTATTTCCGCAAGCAATACTCCGCTAGCGAGTCACAATTGACTCTTCGTTATGGCATGAATCCACACCAGAAACCCGCTCAGTTGTTCACCACTTTGGAGAAATTGCCTCTGCGCGTTGTCAATGGCTCACCGGGATTCATCAATTTGTGCGACGGCCTCAACGGATGGCAGTTGGTAAAGGAATTGAAGAAGGCTTTGAATTTGCCAGCAGCCACCAGCTTCAAGCACGTATCACCAGCTGGAGCTGCCGTTGGCAATGCGTTGAGCTTGGAGGAGGCTCGTCTCTGCCAAGTCGATGACATCTTTGACCAACTGACTCCATTGGCCACCGCCTACGCTCGTGCCCGTGGTGCTGATCGCATGTCTTCATTTGGCGATTTCATTGCATTGTCTGATCCTTGCGACTTGGCAACCGCCAAAATCATCAGCCGCGAAGTTTCCGATGGCATCATCGCCCCCGGATACCACGCTGACGCCTTAGAGTTGCTCCGGAAGAAGAAGAATGGTGGCTACTGCGTGCTTGAAATCGACGCAGCCTACGAGCCAAACCACATCGAACGCAAGACCCTCTTCGGATTGACGCTCGAGCAGAAGCGTAACGATGCCGTTATTGACCGCTCCGTTTTCGATCACGTCGTCACCAAGAACGGATCGTTGTCTGAAGAAGCCATCCGCGATTTGATCGTTGCCACCATCGCACTGAAGTACACCCAAAGTAATTCGGTCTGCTACGCTCGTGACGGTCAAGTCATCGGCATCGGTGCTGGACAACAGTCACGCATTCACTGCACTCGTCTTGCTGGCGACAAAGCAGACAATTGGTGGTTGCGTCATCACCCACGCGTCCTCACACTTCAATTCAAAAAGGGCGTCAAACGTGCCGAAATCGCAAACGCCATCGACAACTTTGTGCTGGGCACCGTCGGCAAGGATTTGCCAGTCAGCCAGTTCGAGGCCATGTTCGAAGGAGCCGCACCAGCTTTCTTGACCACCGACGAGCGTCGTCAATGGGCCGAAAAATTGTCTGGCGTCGCTTTGGCTTCGGACGCTTTCTTCCCATTCCGTGACAACATCGATCGAGCCAAATTGAGCGGAGTCAGTTTCATTGGCAGCCCCTCCGGCTCAACCAACGATGCTGGTGTCATCGAGGCCTGCAACGAGCACGGCATCGCTTTGGCGCACACCAATTTGAGACTATTCCATCACTGAACGTTGCACGCGCCGTTTACTTTTATTTTCCTCTTTTTCGATTGTAAGATTTAGGCCACGCGAATGGCGATAATAAAACGATTGGTTTTTTTCACAGAAATTGTTTGTTTGCTTTATTTCATAGAAGCGATTGGAAATGAGAGAAACAATGATAAGAATAGAAAAACAAGGGACTTAATTCGATTGGTGTCGATGCGGCATCACAAGAACTGGGAGGGTCGAAGGTCGCCGCTCGATGAGAACTTAAAAACTACGATTTGAGACCGACAGCTGCTGGACACATTAGTGTTTGCCAACGCCGGTTAACTCTTGGATGTTTTTGATCAAATATTGGTTGTACTCCTTGTGATTAACCTTGGAGACTGACTGGGCTGAGAGCTTGTTGCGACTGGTGTCGCTGAACGTCTCGACCTTGGAACGGAGCTTAAACACGAAGCTCTTGAAATGGATCGACGTCAGAATGGCATCGCCTTCCTCCTTGCTTCGTTCGTAGGCTTCGCCGACTTCTTGTGAAGACTTGCCGAACATCTGCTCGGCCACGTCTGAGAAACAGGTTACCCATCGATTTGAAGTCCAATCGCCGATGCTCATCTGAAAAAAATCAACATTGTCGATGGTCATTCGTTCAACACCGGTTAAAGTCGCTTCAAAATACTCACGTTGACCATCAAACGGTATTTAAAGTTTGGATATTCGTTGCAGCACTTCTCGCAGCGATATTGACCATTTTCCATGTCGATGACTTTTTTGTTGCATTCGGCTTGTGGGCACGCCTTGTAGATGGCATTGTTCGTACGGACAATGTGGACGACAGACTTCAGCTGGAAGTAGTCGGGCTTGTCGCCATTGCCTAAATTGCGAGCCTTTGCGTCGTGGAATGTGAGCCATTCCGTGGCGAATGATGAGCCAGCTCCTGTGCGACCGGAAACATTTGTTTGGATCGATTCACCGCCACCATTGTCGAACCAACCGCGCAAGCGATGACCTTCCACACAATCGGGATTCGATTTCATAACACTGCCGTTGCCCAAAGAAATGGATTTGCCGCCATTGAATTCGGTCACCCGGGCATTCTTCACTAGCAGAACCGGTTGGCCGTAATCGTTGAAATTCTCAGCGTCGGCACCCCACAACGTCAGACCAATCTGAAACAAGCAATAGAATGAATTCTCATAAGCACTGCACCGCTGAAGGGGCCACGACTTACCGACGCGTTGCTGTTATCCACCAGAGTGAGCTCGCGTTTTTTCAACTCGCGCCCGCTGCTACGGGCAGTGAATGTGGCGAGATCACCAAACTCCTTGCAAACACCAATCACATCCAGCACATCGTTTGGCTGCTTATCGGCGATATCGGAAATCGTAACGAAATTGTATTGAACGGTTGGCACATTGCCGGCATCTTCGGTGCACTCTTGGACGACGGTGTCGTTGTTGAAAGTCATTTCATAATCGTTCTTGATGGAGGTGAATTGTTTGTTGGCCGGCTTCAGTTGGCACTTCGAGATGAAGTAGATTTTATCCACTTCGATCATGTCGTAGTATTTATCGACGGCGTCTCGGAAAGCAGTTGCTCTGATTTCACCACTTTCGTCCATCAGATCCATGCTAAAGAGCTTGCCCTCGCCTTTAGCATTGCTCCAGGTGCGAACAGCCGATTTCGAGGTGACTCGCACCTTGATCACCCACTTGTTCTGGTAGGGGCTCAGACTGCTGATTGGATGCGTTACACGGCCGTCAATGATGCTTTCGTTCAGTGACGAAGCAGCAGCAGGAGCAGCGCGGCTACTGGTTGCTGCGGCCGGTTTTGGAGCTTCCGATTTTTCGGCCAAGTGGGCGTTTTCCACGTTGACTGGGTCTCCAACCTTCTTCCCAACTTCGGCGCCCGAGTGTAACAAGTCCAGATCCATGATGATCAGCACACGTCTGGAAAATTGAATTTTTAAGCAAATGAAGTTGAAGGAACGGCTCTGAACTCTCCCAACTCACTTGGCATTTTTATCAGCTTTGCTCACGACCGATGTTGTATGCTGCTTGACCCGAATTATCGACAAATCGGTCAGCTCGGTGACTCTTTCATTCAATTGAGTGGCCAGCATGGCGAAGCTCTGCAAATACTTGCCATCAGACAGCAAAAGGCGGAAACGTTCGACGCCCCCGCCGCTAGCGATGCGCTTCGAGCCAAGCACTTGGAAAACGGGATCGGCGATGCTTGATGAGTCGCCATTGAGGATTTCCTGTGAATCAAACAGAGTATTTCGTCATTGAATGAAATTAAAAGATAGGTCTCATTTGCAAAGACTACAAACAGTTTCGAATTCCCATTGAAAGTCGACAATGAATCTCGCGGAAATCTTTACATGAGCCATTGAGAAGGCAATAAAAATGGCACAACTTACCGCAAGGGCTCCGGTGGTCAATGGCGTGATAGACATTTTCACTTTTAATGTTCAAATCGAAGATTGCTGTGGGAAACTTCTGAAACTACCGAAACTTGAGAGCAGTTGTTTGTTTGAATTAATAGCCGAGCGTTTCGATAGATATTAATGAGTTCAACTCGATATTTTTAATTTTAAAAACACACACGATCAGATCGGACAAAAGAGCCCTCAAATGTAACACGCAAATTTGTTGAAATATTTGGCGCGAACGGCTGTCAACAATTTCACAACGTGTGAGCAGATTTGCTCACGGCTCACAGATGGACGCCATTGAACTGACATTTCAGGTTTGCGCGCTTGATGCGTTTAAAAGTAGATTCGATTTTGCAAAAGAATAATTTAAAGCGCAACCCGTTGTGAAATTTCTTTTCATGCAGCAGTCGAATACATAAACCGCAGAATTTGCGAGCAAGGATGCATTTGCGGTGCTTTTTTCTGCTTGCCAAAAAAGTGCATTTGCTTAATTTTCATCAATTTCAAACGTGATAAGTGATCGAAAACTATTGTGAATTCAAACTCCAAACTCCATTCGAAAAATCCTGAATTCACTGTCTGCGGATGAACCGTTTCAGTGGGAAAAGTGGTCTTGAGAGCTCTCTTTGAATTCCCTTGGGTTGTTGCTTCAATTTTGTCCAAAAGCCAGCTGACAATTCGATGTTGAATGGCTCTTTGCCTTTGAGAACTTCCACGAGGAATATTAAACAGCTCAGTACAAAGCCAAAACAAAGAAGAATCAAATAATTACGCAAATCCATTAGTCCTACGGAATTGACTGTCTCGCTGGCTTCGATCAAGGCCTTGTACTCCAATTCCGGTCGCTTTCCTAAAGTTGGCAGGAGACCAAACTCATGCAATTCCAGAAAAACCGTCTTTGCCAAATTCATTGGGAATTCCGGTCGGCACATCTCTGGCAAACTAGTTGCGAGAATCGCATTGTCTATTTAAAAAAACAGCAGTTGGATGATAACCGTTTTTTGCTAATTGTCGCTACATCGACCTCCTTACCATTACTCATGGACAATACAGTAAATTCGGTATTGGCATCAAATACAACCATTATCAAATCATTTACGCCAATGGAATTAGAGTCTTGCGCCAGGTAGGATCGCAGCCAAATCCAATGCCAATAACTTTCGCGGAGTCTTACCAGGTTTGGGTTCATACTTTCCTCGACAACTTGGTCCACATCCACTAGAAGCGAGTGCAATCCCTTGACCGTCTCATCGAAGAGCATTCCGGAGAAGATGAGGTTAACGAGGAAAGTATACAATGCTGTGAAGAACATCAGAATTCTGTCGGAACCGCTGAGGAACGAGGGCTCCGAGTGAGTGCCGAGGGTGTAGCCAAAAGCATCTATGGCCTGGCGAAGGGGCTCTGGTCGCATAGCTGAGCTGCCAGAGAATCGGTGGATCGCCAGACGCGCGGCAGTGATCAAAGGCGGGGCAATCAGCGAGGAGTAAAACAGAGGCGTCTCTATGAGTCGCGTGAAAAATGTGTCCGTTGATCCATCATTTGGCAAAAATACTGACGACACCAAATCCAACCATTGGAAATGAGTCATTGCTGCCGTTGACCAGTTTGTGGCCTTGCCGTGGTTTCTAGAGAAAGGTTGATTAAAAAAAACTATTTTTGTGGGGAGATTGAGGAATTTAGTGAATGACAATGGAGCTGACATACCTCAGAACGTTTGTTGCACTCGTTAAATTAAATGCTGGTATTTGTTAATTCGAAAGTCAGAAAATCTTTTAAATTGCTCAAACAATCGATCGACGTTCAAAGCGATATGCTGACTGATCCTGTACCTCACTACCTTTATCGTCAACGCAGGATGCTTATCGTAAAATACTTGCGACGCTGTCGTCTGCAATATTTTGCGCCCATCGGTGACTGGGCTGAAGTAATTCTTCGCGAACATATTGATAGTGTAGAGCCGAGGGTGACCTTCATACCACATTAAAATCCCGGCGTTGACAGAGTGTCTCATTATGGACTTGGCCAGGACTGCCACATCCGCCATGGGCGATGGGTTACG
>JANSTV010011120.1:0-13096 GCA_027564135.1 Lestremia cinerea
CTCGCCAGTTGAATAGCGGGATTGGTGTGATGGTGTCTGCATCGATGGCTTCGAATCGTCGGCATCAAACCATCTTTTCCATTCGCAGAGCTTAACGAAAGAATGCAGCAAACCCCGATCGATGCGATTTATTGCGTGCTGAAATTTGCATGGAATTGGGTTGAAGTCTCCGTTGAAGACGATACCGATTGGCGTTTCCCTTTTGACATCGTATTTGGATCATATTTTCAATTATTCAACGCGCCTCATCGAAGCCTCCTTGGAACACTCGGTCGTTCGTTTCTCTTCGTCGTTTGTTCGCTCGTTCGCTCGTTCGCTCGTTCGGTCGGTCGTTGTTTTAAGAAAGAGCCTTCGCGATTAAGATGAAGCGCGAATTTATCGAGCGAGCTGAATGTCATGAATGATAATGAGACGAGACATTCTGCATGCTGTTGCTGCTGTCGTTGTTTCTGTCGCCATAGGCATTGCCGATGAGATGGTTGTTGTTGTTGTTGCTGTTGTCGTGCGTTATGATGTCAAACCAAACACTTGATCATTATCATAATCGCATAATGAATTCAATTCATGCCGAAAGTCAATACGAGCACATCGTATATGTCGATGTGGTGGCAAACTGCTGCCGATAGGACATGAATGTTTGTTTGTCATTCGTCAATTTCACATCAATTCAAACGGGCGGTCTTTGTGTTGTGGCCTCTGCGGTTGGTGTAGCGATGGCCGACGACAGTGATATCAATTGAATTATTCGGTTTTTGGCTCACCATCAAAATGTGTTTTCCGCCTTATTGAATACAGAATTGATAATGGAATTCGTCAATTGATTATTTTCCATCACGAGTAATCCATTGCGAGTAATTGCTAAATGAATATCGAGTATTGTGTTTCAAATCATTCATCGTCTTGCAGTGGATGGCCGGGGGCTTGATGAGCCGTTAGACATTGGATGAGCAACCTTCCATTCCGTCGCTCATTCCTTAGCCGTTGGCAGTCATCAGTTCTCATTCGAAATGGATCGCTAGGCCTCGAACCGAAAAATCAAATATTCATTATCTGGATATCTTTCTCGGCAAAGAAAAAATAACGAGAAATTCTTTCGAAACTTTCTGCAAACACTCTGATTCTAATCAAACATCCGGACATTCGGCTAATATTTTCAGCAAACAACTTTTTGTTTGAATATCGGATAACATCCGGGGAGCAGCATGTCAATTTGTTGAGCTGCCGGTCGGGCGCACTTGACCAGGGGTAATCAATTGTCGGTAACAATAGAGCTCGGATGGTCTTCCTTGTGCCCAAACAGTCGGAGACTTTTGTTGAGCATTTTATTCACTCAAGAAATGAACAGCAACCGTTTTTCAATCAATTTACGTTTTTTTTTTTTTCGTTCTCGTCCGAACCGATCCGAGCTTTCCAGAAGTTGCCTCGATTCATCCACGCGCTGGCAGCCAAAAGAAAAGGGAAATTGAATTGGGTCTCGACAAAAATGAAATTTTTATTTTTAGTCGAATCAATCAGATTCATAATGGGGGCTCCCACCAGGCGAGAGCATATGGCTGACTGAGATGTTACCAAGTCAACGGGTTTGGGAACAATCGCTGGGTGTAAAGCCTCATGTGAGCTTTTGACACACAAGAAATGCCATATAATGAAGTCATTACGGTTATTTTGGCTTTCCCTTCGAACGGATGTCACGTTTGCCAGTGTGTTGGAGCGTTTTCGTGGCGTCATTCAAAACCCCCCAAATCGTTCACAAAGCCTACGAAGCCGAACAAATCTGTGAATTTGCCAATTGGTGCCACATAATTATGTCAATTACGATTCATGTTCAAAACGATTCGAATGCTTTGGCAGCATCGAGATTTAAGTCGTCGGAAAGCTCACTTTCAACTGAACGCCTGTCGCCGCCAGCATTATCAATCATTCGAATTGCGATGTCTTTCGCATCAATTAATAAAACATGAATTGCTTTGTCGAGTAAGCGAATCATTGAGAATTGTTTTGTTGTTTTTTTCCTTCCTCCTGCTTTTGCATGGAATTTTTGGCAGAAAATTAATTATTGCCACCGAATGGAAATTATTTCGAGTGGATAATTGGATTTGCGTCGAGATGATGGCTTTGAAGAGGAGCTGCGAACATTGTTGCCATTTTTGAAAGTAGAAAATTGGAAAGTCGTTTGCGGTTTCGAGGCGAATTCTCTGAACGGCAACGCGATGAGCAGCATAATTGCGTGAAATCTCAAGGAAGGAGCTTACGCGAGTGACACAAGGAAAAACTAGACAATTTCATTACCGTTATGTCCGGGGGCATTTCACAGGCGAAAGAAAAGCGAATCTGTGTCCTGTGACGGGCCCACGGTCAATTGAAGTTAATCCGAGATGAGAGGCGAATTGATTGAAAATCATTCGAAAGATGATGAGGTGAAGGTAAAATATGCGACCTTGTGGCCAAAGTGTGAGAAATCGGGTGCGACATCGTTGACATAATGCGAACAATATGAACATGAACATGAACAATGAATTCTTTGAATAAAGAAGAGAAAAGGAAAAATATGGGAGAAAGGCAACGAAAAGAAAACAGAGCGACATTGGTTCGATGGGTTGAACATGAATTCTGGTCGGTGGCTGGTGAGTGTAACCGAGCAACGCTGGTATGCGTGCCGTCGGGTGTTTCGATCCATGAACGGAACATTTTCAAGACGACTCCATACAAATGCTTTGGGGTGTGGTTCGAGGAAATCTGATATATGTGCGATGTACGAAAGCCGAATGACAAAACCGACTAAATGGAGATAAATTTGATGCTAATGCGATAACGGAGCCGAATCTCAGAATCATCTCCAATGCGGTGAATAACAATCGATTTGTTATTTTGCGGCGATGTGTTTCTCTGTCAGAGCGAAATGCCAACGGTCGTCAAGCTGAGCTTAATTACATCGAACTTAAATCGATTGGTGCTTAACGAGTTTATGATTGGAATTCCCGAGGTCGCATTTGCATACGAATGTTGGATGTTCGAAGTGAGCTTCAATATGGAATAGTTTCGGATTCTCTCACAATCCTCGATGTGGGTGGATTTTGATCCCGTTTCAAAACTAATGATTGCAACTGTGTGAGAACCTAGTTCGGTTCAACAGAGACATCATTCCATTTCGGAAAAGTTTTTGTAACAAAATGAAAACATCCATTTCGCCACAGCAGTAGCTACGTCATTCCGAACAATGGCATTCATTCAACTGTTAGCGAGCGATATGATGGTATCATAACGATGATCAAAATCTCAATGTTGCCATGTAAATAATGCGAGAATATTTGAAATTCTCATCAAGATGGTATTCACAAAGCCAAACCGTACCAGTGTCGACTTTCCGGGAAAAGTTCTTGAGTAAATATTAACAATTCGGTGGGCAATCTGTGCTGTTGACTCAGGTTGCTTGCGTGCATTTTGAGGAAAATATGGAAACAATTCCAATTCGTTAGATAGAAATAGGAGTTGAACAATCTGAACGGTGCGTGTGTGAGCGTACTGTGCGGTCCATTTCGGCGAAAAATGTGGGTTCATTGAATTGGGCAATGGGAAAATTCACTCAAATTGATGCTTTCAGTCAGCCCATGAGGGCCACTTTGACGGGCTCCTTAATCGAATGAAATCCTCTCAAAGGCAAAGACGACCAAACGATGATTATTGAAAAGTGGCATTTAGCGTCAAGCTGCTTAAGTCTCGTTGAACTTTGGCATTTTCCTTTTCGGAATGACCGAAACCCAATGAGGAATTCATGCTGAAAGTAATTCACCGCATGAATCAAAGAACGATAATGTTCGTTGCCAGCAACATCGTTTGACAAGGCTTTTGGCATCGGAGCAATATCATGAATAATTTAACGAATTCCAAGAGCCTGTGGCTGTGCCCGCTTGACCATCGGGAAGAACGGTTCAAATGAGCAAGCAACAACAGTTGCATGCCGCATGCGTTCCTCGAATTAAATTGTTATAAAATAATAAAACGGCATTTGTCGTTTGCCTTGTGTAATGTGTTCACCAATGTGAAACGCATTAACGGTGAAAAGTTCATTCGAAAATCTAATGGGCGCAACCTCGAAGCTGTTTGAAATAGTTGCAGCAACGCTTTCGCTCGGTTCGTGTTGAATGCTAATCGTGTACGAATGCACGTGCGTGAATTGGGCCAGCTCTTTCGTTGTTTCACTCCTTCCGACGACGGAATCGATAAATTATTCCGTGTCGAAGCTCAGCACTGCCACACAATGCCTTTCATGATTGTACGATAGCATTCTATTAGACAATGTTGAATCGATTGACTGGACGTTTCTAATGAATTTTAATTGAATCGCAATATTTATTGACGTCTGAATGGTCACCATCAACAGCAATCAACTGAATGACGAAAGGGAAATCGATAGAGATGGTAATTATCGGGGACGATGATGGAGCGAGATTGCCCAATCGACAACAACCGTACCGGACGTTCGTCCTTCCTTCCGTCCTTCTTTCCGGCCACCACATTGCCTGTTATCGGATTCCGTTCACCAATAAAATTCTTATGACGAAATAAGACAAGCATAAAGTTTAATAATCGTGAATCATTGCATCGAATAAAGGATGACAACCGTTTCATCCTTTGAATGATTTTATTAAAATAAATCCATGCGGAATTGATGTTGAATGAAAATCGATTCGCAGCTCGATTGAGCGAACGCTGCTCAGACGCATCATATCAACTTTCATTTGATGCGAAACGCAAATGGAAATATGAAAAGATCGTCAATGCGGAATCCTCAAAATCTGCATAATATCCATCAAGGCTCTGATGCGTTCCGCTGTGAGCCTACGGCGCAGTAGAGTACGCATCGACCCACATAAAATGTACATTTTGTTCGTTGTTTTATTGCCAAGAGACGACGACCTTCGTTTATGACAAAGCTATACAGTGACGTTGGCGACGACATCGTGCCTGCCTGGACCATCAACCAACGATGAACCCAATAGGCTTAACGCTCATGAAAAATCATCATCGATTCGAGATGGTTCAATTCAAATGAACGATTCTCGATTGGAAAGCAAGCAATTTGATTGACTGTTGTGTTTGTTGGGCGAGTATTAATGAGATCCTGCAAAGCTCGATAAACTTTCTCGGAATGATTTTCAGTTGAGTTCGTGCAATTCATCCATTGGTCGTCTTTCGTGCGATTGTTTGCGAAGATCTCCGAAATCTCCAATTCTCCGAAGGTGTTTTGATGGAGAGTGAAAAATCAATGAAGCGAAATACAAATTTCCGCGAAATGCGATGCTGTCGTGTGAATGGAAAAGAGAAGAGAAACGAAAGATCTTTTTGTTTTGCTCAGGCGAATGACGAAACGCGTCAGAGTGAACCGAGAAAACTTTTCATCGACGTTTCGTTCGTTTGAAGATTATATGTTTTCGAGACAAGGAAAAATAAATCCTGAAGATGACTTTCCATCATCAAATTTCCAACTGGAAAATGTTATGGCAGAAATCGTGTTCGGTCCGAATGGAGAAAACTTCAAAGAGCCGTTTCGCGTTCTGCTGGAAGCATAGATTAATCTCCAACAGAAACATTTCGAAACCAAGCCAAATCGCTAATGTCAATTCTGAAGATTGGAAAGTGTATCTAATTGCTTGGCTCACCTTCGGGCATTTTCATTACAAGTTTCTCTCGTCTCATTTTTCGATTCACGGCTTCTGATCGCGATGCACTAAGTGCTGATGAATGGATAATAATAGCTGTTGTATCTGACGGCTTTATGAGAAATCTATGGGAAGGAGATTATTAGCCCAGAATTCAACCCTTATTGCTGTTTTCACCTCAACAATCTCAAGACCAACCTGAAGAACCCCCAACAGCAATGGGTTTTCGTTCATTTAACGAGATGATATGCCATGCGTTCACTGGCTTAACAAACATCACTGAGCACACACACACACACACCTACACACACAATATCGTTAATGTAAACACCGATAGAATAGCAAACGGATAAAAGAAAACACGCCAGCAAATGATGAAAATTCCAACAACAATATCAGCGACCTTTCCAACATCTGCACCCCTCCCCTCGCCGGTGTATGCGAATTCAGACATCGTTTGCTTCGCAAACAAGAGGCGAGAAAGACAACGTCGTATAAAAATGGATGTTTTATTGCAATTGTGCTTGGAACGAGCGTCACATTGAAGCATTAAAGGTGATGCGACGAAACGGTGGTTATTCGAGTTGAGTCTCTGCTCGAAATGGCTGGCTGGATTTGCGAAGGGTGTTCGGGATGGTCCATGGACGGTCTCGCTGGTCGTCTGACGAAACCGCAATTGTTATCTGCCAACGATCCATTCAGACAATAATAAATTGTAAACCGCAAAATGATGATAAATTTTGCAAAATGAAATACAATGCAGTGCCATATGATGTGTGTGATGGGTGTGATGGGCGGTGCTTACTCACAAAGAGTGATGGCAAGTTCCAACGAACGATTCACTAAATAGCGTGTGGCGAATGGACAACTAGCGGAGCTTTGGAAATGATATCATTTTGATTTTTCTTTTCGGTTTTGGTGATGGATTGAATGGGTCCCGTTGACGCTCAATGGATCGTCCAGCTGCTCGCATTTTGGGTTTTAATGGCGCACTCATTTCGGAAATTGATTGCTTCGCGGATAACATCCAAAGGAGATGAAACAAAAGCTCCCAAATGGGGCAGCCACCCATTGCTTCTAATCCCCAGCGCTGCGAATTGCTTCGATCCGAACACAAAACCAACAACGCGGAATAATTTTGTTGTGAATAAAAATAGACGACGAGAGCCGTCGGTTTGATTGATTTTTCCCCCATTCGGTTTCCGAGCCTTCCGGTTTTTGCACCTAATTGAACGTCTGATTGATAATAATCTGTTCAGGATAACCGGATTATTGAGCGATTGTTTTGAAAATCAACAGCTTCAATCGATTCCTGAGAATTCTATTGAATTATTCATTAATTCGTCTCTTTCGTCGGGGGATTATTTTCCATTTCAGATCAGTAAACAACACACCAAAGTGCGTTCGAAGAAACATAAATATTTGATAGAGAAAATATAAGAAAAACAATTTCCAGCCAATCGTCGTACGGGAGCGTCAAGTGTACCGTATTTTTAATGATGGACATAACATTTAACGAGGAAGATGTAACTCTTCCACAAGTGGCTCTGTATGCGGCCATATCGTTTCTTGTGGTAACGATATTGGGTGTGTTTTTGTACATAACATGCTCGAAAAAGTACAAATTGAATTGGTTTGAGAAGAACCTGCTCGAAACGGCTTGCGAAAATCAAGAGCTCGGGCAAAGGTATGCTTAAATATTGTCATTTGTCAAAGAAAATACACGAGATTAATTGGTCGACCTTTCAGTCAAGAGGCTTTGCTCGTGGCGGGCAACATCCCGTACAATGTAGACACCATCGACACGACGAGTCTCCGCTCGTCAAACCGCAGCCCGGTCTCGGTGAATGAGACATTCTGGGTGCCAGCTGGCCAGCGACCATCCACTTCGTATGCGGGCGAAGGTGTAGCCACCACCTCAGCTGATGAGTCTTTGCCGACTACACCGACTTCTCCGACAGGCAGCCACGCTTCAATGGCGTTGTCAATTAGCTCTGGGAACACCGTGCCCATTGCTCGAACCGAACGACATGTCGTGTTGGCTATGAGCCCAGCGCGGCCAAAAGTATCGTCGATGCAAACCAAGTTGGATCACACCAAAATCGAACCGTCTCTCTACGAACAGGTGAGTGCAAAGCCCTCTGACGTCGATGGTTCAATGTCTGAGAGATTATCGATTTTCCAGGCTCATATGAAACGCAACCCATCCATCCCAGAGGACACCCGCGGCGTTATCAATGTTACAATCAACTACGATCCGAACGCCGGCATATTGACTGTTCGATTGGTTGAGGCGAATGACTTGCAGCCGAGAGACTTTAGTGGCACTGCTGATCCATACGCCAA
This sequence comes from Lestremia cinerea, assembly GCA_027564135.1. Classification (NCBI taxonomy): domain Eukaryota; kingdom Metazoa; phylum Arthropoda; class Insecta; order Diptera; family Cecidomyiidae; genus Lestremia; species Lestremia cinerea. Next base: position 8,007 of record JANSTV010011120.1, read on the forward strand.
GATCCGATTGCTTCCGGACAAGACGAATTTCTGGCAGACGAAGATTCACAAGAAAACCTTGAATCCTAGTGAGTTCCACGGAGTCGTCCTTCCGACGCCGGTTAATAACCCAATTCCTTTGCAGTATTCGACGAAGACTTTGTCTTTGAGGAACGTCCATTGGTGATTGGCACACGAACCATCGAGATTCTCCTGTACGATTTTGATTCGTACTCTCGACACTTCTGCATTGGCGGCACACAAATCGAATTGGACAAATTAGATCTGTCAAAGAAGGTGGACTTGTGGAACTTCTTGGGTTCCTGCTCGGAACAAGATGCAAAGATCGACTTGGGTGAATTGATGGTGTCAATGTCATATCTGCCATCAGCTGAACGTTTGACGGTTGTTTTGATCAAAGCACGAAACTTGCGTGTGGTGGATGTCTCACGGAATTCCTCCGACCCGTATGTCAAGGTGTCGTTGATTCACAGCGGCAAGAAGATTAAGAAACGCAAGTCGGGGGTGTATCGAAACACGATTTGTCCCGTTTTGAATGAAGCTCTCACATTTGATATTTCCAAAGATACTCTCAAACGGGCCACCATCGAGTTTTTGGTGCTGCATGACAGTCTTCTCGGTGAGTATGGCAGAGGGAAGGTGTCGGTTAATGTTTCATTCATGATTAGGTCTTTCAGGTTCCAATGAGGTTCTGGGTCGAGCCATTGTCGGCAATTCAAAGGATGTTCCTGTCGAGCAACGCGTTCTCTTCGACGACATTTTACGAACGAAAACTGCTCAAGCTCAATGGATCCCGTTGACAGATTCTGGCAGTCAATAATTTGGTGGGCGTTGAGGGCCCTGGCAAAAATTTCAATGCATTCGAGCAATGCACATCTCAGAAATGAAATGAGAAATCTATTTTGATAATTTTTAGCCGACAAAATGCTTAGATTATTTGATACAACGTCAAGCGTACCTGTGAGTTGGTTGAAAACAGCAAATACACCAACCCTGAAGGCTAATCATTTCATTACAATTCACACACATTCATACACATCCGCACACATACACACACACATTCAATTAAATCAGATGGAATTTCGTTTCGTGGAGAAAATGAGAGGAAAAACGACATGTTTTGTTTCATTCGTTTCCGCGTCATAATTTCATTGATCAAATGACACTCTCTTCAAGTACCTAATTGACAATTCAATTGACCAGATTTACGTTCAATTTCGAGTAGAATCGCTCAAGCCCAGAGTTTAGGATGAATTTAGAATGAAAGATCAGGCGTTCAGTATCAACAACGTAGATGACCTCATCGACCAGCCAACATTTCAACTCACCACAGTTTGATGTTTCCAGCCGAGTTATGGCGACTTGAAATGACCAGACATGTCCGATATTACCCAAAAGTGATTGGAATACTGTACGACTGATGCAACTGTTAAGATCTTTAGTTAAATTTTCTATTCAATATTTGACTTGATTCGCGTTTAGCTTCATCACATACTTAATTAGTTTTTAAGGACATTTTACAAAATGGGAATAACATAAATGTGTAATGCTGTTATTATAACATTAACTATGAATCTAGCTATCTTATGAAGTGAATTATGTTATGAAACAACCAGAGCCCAAATAAAGAACTATTATTACAACAGACAAGCACCCATTTCGTTCAATAAGTCGAGTCAAATTTTATCAACACAGAGATTTTGAAATAGCCGCCATATAGATTTGAACCGCCACCAGCGCCATCTCGCGTGGAAATTGCTTCTGTCAAAACGGGAAACGTCAAAACAAAGACGAAAATAATCGATTGGATTTGGTCTTTGCAAAATCTTAGTGAAATCCAAGTCAATTGGACAACTTCGAGGCAGAATGTCGAATATATTGAAATTTCTCGGATTTGACCGAGCCCTCAAGGTGCTCGAGATCATCAAGGTCAATGGTGGAGTAAAGAGTAGTTTCTGGAAATATTACAGGCAAGTAGCCCATCAGTGAATTATGTAACATAACCTTCTGTCATTTCGGTTCATTTCGTCGTGAGATATTTTGCGCAGAGCCGTCAAATTGAATACTTGGCTGATAAACAACAATTTCTTCATGCATTTCTAGATTTGATGACTTGAAAATTGGCAAATGTGTCGGCGAAGACAAATATGGCAACAAATATTTCGAGAATCCCTACTATTTTTATAGTCGCAATCGCTGGATTGAATACTCAGACCATTTCGGTTTGAACTATGATGGTTCACAGGTGCCAGCTGAGTGGTTTGGATGGTTGCATTACAAGGTAATTGGTGGCTGATGGCTTCCGGGAGCAAGCTTGTTGACGAAATCGATTCACTTTCAGACCGACCTCACCCCAAACGAAGATGGAACACGACCACAATACAAATGGATGTCTGACCACAGTGAGAACTTGTCTGGCACCTCAAAATCCTACATGCCATACTCGACAACGCGCCCCAAGATCGAAGCATGGACTCCACCAGCTGATTCCGCCAAAAAGTAGTTGATGAAATCGAAAATGTGTGAGAAATGAGAATAACAAATACTTTATCTATTCTTGTGTTGCTACAACTCCAACATACAAATTAGTTCACTAAATAAAGTTTCCAAAAAATGAATGACCATCGATTTATTTCACCATAGTTCGACAGAGGACGCATAAACTTGCAACAACTTCCTGTTTGGCGCATGAGGATTACTGTGTTCACTCGTGTGCGGGTGACAGCTTCGGTGATGCAGTTGCAATGGGTATTCGGCGAGGAGGCAACATCCCGAGGCGAGCGGAGGGTAGCACCGTTCCTGGCTTGACAGGCTTGAATTCGAGCAATGACCCCAAAAGGACATGCTGCATGACCGGGAACTTTCCCAGCAACTGAATAGAAAGGAATTGAATCAGACTTTGCATCGATTTCATAAAGCCCCCTAACGAACCTCTCTCTGGTACATTTTCACGAGCCCAGCATTGATTTTAATCCACGTTTGAACCGCACTGATGCTCCACAACTGATTTGAATGTTCGGCAAAGTGGCCCGTTTTTACTTGCATGATGTAGTCGATGCATCCGATGAACATGTATTCCGATTTGTATTTGGGGATAACTTCGTCTTCCAAGAAATGATGCGGTTCGATGGGGCTGTTCACTGAAACGGAAAAAAACGTCAATTGTGACTGGGAATTGAGTGTCTCTCAGCAATTTACCAGCCAATTGAGCACTGCCCCAAATGAATGGAACGAATTGGTAATCGTCCAGACTCCAAACGCCATGACTACCAGCCGGTTCCATGCGATAGGTCAACTGTAACTTTCTCACAAAAAGCAAATACTCGTTGAAAATCTTGAGTCCCGTATGCAAGTTATCCTTCTCAGTCAGCGCTTTGATTTTGTATAAAGCGCACAAAAACATGATGAACGACAATTCGTGGCCGGTGCCATAGTCGATGCGAGTGGCATTTCCGAAGGCTTCTGTGAAGTAGACGCTGATTTCAGTCAAAGCTGGATGAAATTGCTCGGGTAAGGCTCCTTTCAAGAGATCTGAGGCGTTGTCTTGCAGCTTCTGATAAAAATCGCGGTAGGCTTTGTTGCCGAAACGTTGTGGTTGATCCAATGGCGGCGTCTCTTCAAGCAAACGATTTAAATCGACGAATATATTTGCCAAATTGTCCGCAATTGGTGATGGTTCCAAAACAGCCGAGAGTTTCTTCCCTTGGATTGACGTACTGATGCCATTCACGAACCCGATGATATCGTAATATGCCAACGATTTCTCCCAAAGAATCATGTCATTGGCGGACCTCACACATCGGACCGGCGTTTGGAAAACATGATTTTCTAACGTAAAGAAGAAGAAGACGTTTTGTTTGTTTATGCTTTTTGGTGCTTTCGCAAACGGCAAAGGACTCACCCAACGACACAGAAGGATTTTCTTCGGTGGCTTCGGACATTGCAACAATTCCCGCTTCTTCTGGAGACAAAAGACGTTCTTTCCTCGAAACTTAGCTTATTTGCTACGGTTTTCGATTTCAGAGCTATAATGTTTGTGGATGTGAAATGTCATTTCGAATTAGACGCATAAAATGGCTGCGGTCGATTTTTTTCGCTTTTTGGCTGCGGTGATGATGCACTAACGAATTAAATTTGAATTCGAAATAAAGAATGCATTTATTGAATGAGAAATTTACAAAATGACATGGCTTTCTTTGGGTGCGGCAAATCAAATGAACAATAATAATAATAAAAATAACAATAATGAAATAACCAATTCGCATGAGAGCGTCACTTTTGCGAGTTTATCGGACCGACCGATTGCAAACATAACCAAAGAAGTGATAATGAGGAGAAGGGTGGAAAGTAATACTGAAGATTTGAACTGGTGAATGATATGAAAATCATTCATCAATTGGCTCTGTTTTGACATCCACAAAAGGTTCGACTTTGATGCGAGCAAGTGGCTCGGTTTTTATGTTGAGACCTGGCTCGATTTTGATATCCACCGGTTCTAATTTGATTCTCTTCAAATCGATTTTGCTGTCAACAGGCTCTTCTTTGATCCGTACAAGTGAAGGTCCTGATTGCGATGTTGAAGAAGAAGTGGATGGTTCAGCTGGTGAAGACGATGGCGTTGACGATGTTAATGTAGAGTCAGCTGACACCCACGGCACAGAGGTTGGCGGTGATGATGCTGGTATGGACCGAGCTAATGAGGCGCGTGATCTAGTTCTTTGAGCAATATACTCTGTGTACGGCGATGATTCACATGATGTTGAGGTGGAAGCAGATATGTAGTCTGTGGACGGCGATGAATCGCATGATGTTGAGGTTGACGCAGATGTGTAGTCTGTGAACGAATATGTGTAGTCTGTGGACGGCGATGAATCGCATGATGTTGAAAACGACGCTGTTGTGGAAAACGCAGGTATTGGGGCTCGTGGTCTTCCTCTCTGTGCTGAAGCTGCTTGTGATGATGATGAGGTGGACGCAGGTAGTGATTCACGACTGGTTCTTCCCGGTGGTAAGGCTGATTGTGATGATGATGAGGTGGTCGCAGGTAGTGATGCACGGATGCTTCTTTTCTGTCCAAAAATTGATCGTGA